>BQNB010001496.1:62500-134835 GCA_026074375.1 Tanacetum coccineum
CTCGATACATACCACCATCTATTAACCGTAGGGATGATATTCCCGAGTCTGAGCAGCCACCTCGCAAGAGGTTGTGTTTGTCCACTCTAGGCTCCAAATACGAGATTGGGGAGAATTCTACTGCTAGACCTACCAGAGGTCGGGGGATAGATTATGGGTTTGTCAGCACAGTAGATGCTGAAGAGAGGCGACAGGGGATTAGAGATGTTGGGTACGGCATTAAGGATACTTAGGTAGATCCGGTAGAGGCAATTTCCGAGATAGCACCTATGACCGTGGAAGAGGTCAATACTAGGGTCACAGAGCTTGCTGAGCTCCATGAGCATGATACACAGGAC
The DNA here is from genome assembly GCA_026074375.1 of Tanacetum coccineum. Taxonomy (NCBI): domain Eukaryota; kingdom Viridiplantae; phylum Streptophyta; class Magnoliopsida; order Asterales; family Asteraceae; genus Tanacetum; species Tanacetum coccineum. Next base: position 62,839 of record BQNB010001496.1, read on the forward strand.
TTGTATGCCTTACTAGAGGATGCTCAGGATAGTAGGTCTCGTATATCATAACGAGTCGATATGGACTCGCAGCGGGTCGACTTACTTATGGGGGATATGATGACTCTCTAGGAGACAGTATGGATTGTGGAGGAGGAGGCCTATGCTTCCCGAAAGGCTTGGGCTCACTCGATAGGATTGAGTCAGACGACCAATCAGGAGCTTCAAACCCACCGTGATCATGTGTATGCACACGAGACCCATCTCCAGGCACATCAGACACAGCTACAACTGCAGGGTACTCTCATTCAGACACAACATCAGGTACATGAGACTCGCTTTCAGATGCAACAGGCTGAGATAGCAGCGCTTCAAGAGACTGACCGTAGGCGTCAGGCACAGATGGTAGAGACTCTCCGTGTGATGAGAGACATAAGGCGAGAGATGGGCGACATGCAGACCGAGTTGCTAGCACTGCGAGGACAACGGAGAGCTAGATAGCCAACACCAGATGCTAGGATTCCGGATTACCAGGATGCTTCAGGGGATGCGGACAATCACGTCTAGTGATTTATGTTATCTTATCTTGATAAGTCATTGTACAGGCATGTTAAGTATTAGGGGTTTTTCCTCGCTAGCATAGCCTTAGATCTTTTGTATTGTATTTTGTGTAATCAGACAACTATTTCATGTAAAAATTTCAAAGTTATAAATGAAATAGATGTGTTATGTTATACTATATACCTCTATTGTGTTGTTATCTCATCTATACATTATTATATTCTATCATAATTATGACCTCGCGTTTTGTCTCTTGTGTTGTAGACAAATCATGGCACTTGCGACAAGACAAGGATCAAATACTACTCCTAACAACACCAACCCAAACAACACGACTCTAGAATCCATCCAAGCTATGATTGATCAAGCCCTTCTGTAACATCCGAGAATTTTCGGATTTTTAAGATAACTATTTTACCCCCTTTGACTTTTAGGTCGGGCTTGACTTACAAGAACAACCATCTAAATCACGTTTTCACGGCTCGGACCCTAAAGCAATTCGATGTGAAACGACATTCCTAACAACTTTTCAGTTTTGCCCGAGATCTGGAAACGAGCCGAAAAGGGTTAAAACAGCACCGCAAACATTTTTCGAACGATATACAACACGGACACACAAAAACAATTAAATTTGTTTTTAATTATCAGTATTTATTTAATAAAAATATTAAATAAATTAGTCATCATTTTAATTAAAAGCGTTGCGGATAACGCGAATACTCGAGTTGAAATCCAATTTTAATTCGGACAAGACGAAACCGGTTCACAAAATGAATAACAAATATTTTATTAAATATTATAAAATATTTATGAAACATTATCAAGTAAATACTCATTTTTATCAAAAAAATGATTCCGAAAACAATGGCGCAAGTTTCAAGAGTTGAATCATCCGTTAAGTCATTCAAACGAGTCCCGAACCAATATTTTATAAAAGTTTCTCAATGTTACACTTTTGGTCCCTGTGATACTATTTATATAATTGACCCTCAATTATCTATGACTTGTCTTTTTCTTTTATAGTTTTTATATAAATAAAATTTTTATAAATTCTATTCATTTTTCCTATCTATGAATAACAAACAACACTGGAAACGACATCCTCTCTCTCTCTACATGGAATTTCCTCCGGCATCCCCTCACTCGCCAAGGCCACCGCCATCTTTTCCCGCCAACCGCCGCCTGAAGAACTTTTCTGCGAATTTCCGATCAACTCCAAGATACCCCCACAACCCGATCTACTCGTCCCCCTACCTGTCACTCGCCCCCACGCGCCGTCACCTACCAACCACTACTCGACCCACCCGAGCAAACCGCTCCACCAACCCTCAACGCCATACTCGACACCACCATCACTGCCACCTCACCGTCGCCATCATTATCATAACCAACACCACCATCCTATTACACCCGACACCACCACAGCCGCCACTAGAGGGTGCGTGTGGTGGTTATAGTTAGCACCAAGGGTGCATTTCTTGGTTTGGTTTTGTACCACAAGGGGTTTGTTTGGTTTGTATCACCACACGACAACGCAGGTGCGTTGGGTTGGGGTCCCAAACCCAAAAAAAAAAAAAACAAAAAACGGGTGCGTTGGGGTGTAATAAAACAAAGGGGGTGTTTGCTATTCGATTCAGCCGACAAGGGTGCGTCGGTGTTGCGTTTTCAGCCGGCTAGGGTGCGTGGGTTTGTGTCTCCAGCCGGGTAAGATTGACTCAAAAAGGGGTGTTGTCGGGTTGGGTTTTGCGCCGCCGCGGGCGTGTTGGAGTGGCAGTCAACCCGCATAGAGTACGTGTGGTTTAACTAAACGTGTAGGGTGCTTTTGATTATGGTTCGCAGCGGTGCGTTTGACTGTTAAGAACGACCATAGGCTGTGTTTGTTTCGTATTTGCAACAGGTAGGGTGCGTTTGGCTTGTTATAATGTTTAGGGTGCGTTTTGTTTAGTTATAAATCCGACAGAGATGGTGTTTGGTTTGGCTGTCACGCAACCATAGGGTGCGTTGGTTTTGTTAGTTATCACTAGGGGTGTTCGTTTGGCTTGTTGAAAACTAGGGGTGTTCGTTTGGTTATGTGAACCCGAAAGGGTGCGTTTGGTTGTAATAAATACCCAAGAAAAGGGTGCGCGGGGTTTGTTAGATCAGAAAAGGGTGCGCGTGGTTTGTTGTAAATAGTCAAATAGGGTGGGTTCGTTGGGTTTATAACAGTTAGGGGCGTTTATTTTGACGGTGGCAGCCACCACGCGGGGTTGCTGTGGGTGGCAGCCACCGCCCTAAGGGTGTGTTGGTTGGCTGTGGGTTTCACCACAGCGGGGTCCGTTTGGTTGGTAGCAAATTAGGGTCTGTTTGGTATTATGACAGCCAAACGTGGTTGTTTTGGTTTTGGGTGGACTAAAAGCGATAGGGGGCGTACGTTTGGATTAATGTTACAAAGGAGGTGTAATGGTATTAAAGCGAGAGTCATGACGGACGATGTGTTTTTTGTTTACAAAAGAAGAGGAAACAACGAGGGTTTGTTTGATTTTATATAAAAAGAGTTCGTTTGAAACGACTAATAAAAATTAACTTAGGGTTTTAACAAATATTAAAACCGGATAAATATTTATTGGTGGTTTTAATCGGTTAAATAAATATAATAATTATCAACTGGTTTAAGTTAGATATAATGATATATATATATGTTATATCTAGAAAACGCGTGCATTTGAAATATTGGAAAACGAACGATTGCAACATATATTGGTTAAGGGAAAACGTTGAGCTTGGCGAAAATGAAAAACATTATACAACCAAAAATGTCATGACGAAATATATATGTTCAGTAATGTATTACTAAAACTTATATTATTTTAGAAACCGATAAAGAGACTAAAGTTATATTTTAAAAGATATTAAAATATAACTATACAATAACCTGACAACGGACGAAAACTATATTTTTTACATTAAAACGCTGTTTTAGATACTACTTTCATAAACGAAACATAAATTATAAAATATTAATTTATATTTTATAATGGTTATGAACGGTTACAAACATCGGTTGTTTAATTTATAACATTAACACATTTGTCTGCTTTTATTCAAAGTCTGTTACCAATTGAATTGTTGTCGAAATAATTGGGTTTAATTATTTATTCACACATTTTATATAATACTTGCAAATTATTATATACTTTTCATAAATCTTCGGGTTGATCGTTTTTATGATATAATTCACGGTAAGAATTATATAAGGGTTATTTTTCATATGTAATATATAACGAATATATATTACACGCTTTGAGTATATTTCAATTTATTTATTTAACCAACCACCAAACCATTTCAAAGTTAAATCTAAATCTTTTATCAACGTGTCGCGTTGACATAACCATTCATCGGGAAACCCAGATTCATTATCCTAGGTTAGTGGGACTTAGCTGTTAAGATTAGTTGCAACTACTTGATCGAGCCGCTTCGTCTTCCGTTCGTATTGTGCATATTAGATGCCTATCTGTCAATCATTCTTCATCATCAATGTGAATTAGATGCCTACCTATCAATCGTTCTTCAACATCAAGGTGAGTTCATAGCCCCATATTTTACATGTTTTACGATATATTTTGTGTGAGAACCAATGCTTAGTATACAAATTCAATTACGTGTTTGATTTAAACTCTTTACGTGCTCATTTTCAACGTCGTCATGCATACATGTTACAAACCATTTACAAGGTTTTATTTTTATTTTTTTTGATTACCTGTTATTAGGTTTACATACTCATTTATATATCTCGCGAGAGAATCAATACTATGGTTTACTTTTGAACGTAAACGCATTCATACTTTTATGATTAATGGATTAGCTTTATGTTGCATGAACTGTAAATCACTTGAGGGTGAGCGCAGAATGTTATTAAGATAGAATCATTTGGGATTTACAATCCCCGTTCGGGTGACTAGCTATCACCCGGAACGAACGTTATACCAAGTCCGGATTAACGATTGAATTGGCAGCCCCGCGTGGCCAACAATCACATAATACATATTATTGCCCCGGGTGCCTTGGAGGAGGGAAACCCGGAACGGGGGAAACATATTCTTTTATTAGTGCCTGGTGTCCTTGGAGGAGGACTCTGGTAACGGGGAACAATATTCTTTTATTATCGCCCTAGGGTGTTCACAGAGAGGAACACCTACGATGGGATACACTCTTGCTATGGCCTTTAATAAGGTGGCACACATACAAGTCCTACGTCAACATTCATGAACTTAGAGTAATGTAATCAATGGTTTTTTTAATTCACACATGAATAAAAGTGGCAATACCTATTTTGATATTTTGATCCAACTTAGGACACGTACATTTTGGGACTATTTGGGGATAGAAATGGTCTTGCATATTTTACAGCTAATTGATTTCTAAAGATCACACATACATTTTGGAAGGACGTTTAAGGATTTAAATGATCACACAATTATTTTATGACACTGTAGGGAGACAGTAGTCACTAAACGTTTTTATATGACACTGTAATGATACAGTGGGCAGATACATTTATTGAAACTAACGTTTGTATTTACAGAAACCTATGAACTCACCAACTTTATGTTGACCTTTTTAAGCATGTTTTTCTCAGGGAAATTATATGCTCGGATTCTTGAAGTGCTTGGAAGTCTATACATTCAAGCTTTTCATAGTGATGCAATTAATTGGGACAAAAAATATTAAATTCAAGATTTTGATTAAATCAACGAGATGTTTTACAAACGACACATTTTGAGTCCGTTCTAGGGGGGGGGGGGGGGGGGGGGGGGGGGGGTTTGTTGTATCCACCAAAGCGCTGTGTAATTAGAAGTAATCACCACACGTGGTATTTTCCCGCTGCATTTTGTTGTATTTTTGGGGTGTTACAGATTGGTATCAACACTGCTATAGAGAACTAAGTTGCCTATTTTACCGAGACTAAAGGCCGTATTCACAAACATTGCAATCACATCCAAACATTTTCAAAGTGCTACACGCTGCTTGCATATGTGCTTCCGTTACAGCTGCATTAAGTGCTTACTGTCATAAATAATATATAATAGTATAAATGCTTGCATTCCATTCCACATATATCGTACGTTTATTTATAAAAGATTTAATTAAATATATATCAAATATTTTTTAAGACATTGAGAGTTGCACCAATGTCTCATACCTACTCGGTAGACATTGTGAGTTGCACAATGGTCTCATTCTACTCGTCAGACACATTGTGAGTTATACAGCTTGGGGTCCGATCTTGCTTCTTGTAACATTGGATGTTGCGCAATGATCTCGCTTCGTTAACAGAACATTGTAAGTTAAACAATGGTCTCTAAGAATATTATTTTCTTCATAACTTTATATAATATCGTATTACACGAAGGCCGTTATAATTCTGTCTCCATAGGATTATGTATGAACTAAAATGTTTACAAGTCTTGTAATAGCGTGAGTTGTAATAGCAAGATTTATATATGATAATTGCTAAAGCTGACTGGTCAATTCGAGACTTTTACCTGGTTTTACTCTAACCAAGGTACTCATTAACTATCTTGAACTCTATATTGATCTCGCCTGGCAGTTTTTACTCCCAGCTTCCAAAGACGAGTTTTAAATCACTCGTCCCATACTCATTAGAGCACATGCATCGTAATGTCATCCATCATCTTGAAGGTTATGTGGGTACGCGTATTGCATTGGGAATTATTAAGTAGGATGATTTATAATATGTTTATTTGAAAGGATTGGGACGCCTTTTCAGTTAAATAAATAAATTATAAATCACCGAACCATAAGTTTATCAATTGATTATTTACATAAATTAGGACGCTTCTTTATGCAAATAATGAATTATAAATGAGTGGGCTTAATGGTATCCGATATGACACGAGTATGAACCTAAATTCGAAAATCGCCAGAATCTGTTGAAAAGGGTCTAGAAACACAATCGTGTTCTACCACTCGACGGAATCTTAAGGCCATTACTTGGGACTACCTTATCTCATTCTTGAGTTATTACTTTTGCCATTGCAAATCCTTGCAATCACGAACCGTTCGTGGAACTAACAGATGTGTTACACACTTGAGCTAATGGAGCTGATTCATTGAACTAGCGACTGAGTACCATAATCCGCCGTCTATCGCATAAGCTCTTCCGCGAGCTCCTCTCATTTATTGAACTTTATTCTGGGGATATTGTTTCTCGGAGGGTCCTCACCCTCTGCATCCCATCACCATTTGTCATAGTTATTGTCGTTATGGTTGTTGTGGTTGGGTCCTGGAGTGGTCCCAGATTGTACAAACTTTATCAACTAAGTGATGAAACCCAAACAAGATAAGATATGTCGATATACTATTCAGTTGAATTACTCATTGCAGACAAACAGTATACTCAAATTTAAGTCATGATACAATAAAGTACTAGCCAAGCAAAGTGGGTACTTACATCCATAAGCCACGTTGATGTGGATAATCGAAACATATGACAGATAGTAAAACAAGACTCTGGCTTAAGCATAACTACGCGACTACACGTCTCCTTTTGGTGTGTTCATAATAAGAGGCTTTCTTCATAAAGCGGATATACCAATTATAAAACCATGAAACGATGTATTCCCTAAGATACCTATTCTAATGGATTAGATATCCTTGTCAACCTAGCCGAAATTTATGTATATTAAGAAGGTGTTGAAACACCAGATAATGGCTTGAATAAAGTTATCAGCGTCATGTTCAACTGGTTTAGTAAACCTTAAGTCTTTTCTTAGGCACACTAAGCGGATAACACAAATTTAATCTCGGGACGAGATTTCTTTAAGGGGTAGGTACTGTAACATCCGAGAATTTTCGGATTTTTAAGATAACTATTTTACCCCTTTGACTTTTAGGTCTGGCTTGACTTACAAGAACAACCATCTAAATACAGATTTCACGCTCGGACCCTAAAGCACATTCGATGTGAAACGACATACCCTAAACTAACTTTCAGTTTTGGCCCTAGATTTGAAACGAGCCGAAAAGGGGTTAAAACAACACGCAAACGAATTTTTCGAAACGATATACAACACGGACACAACAAAACAATTAAATTTGTTTTAATTAATCAGTATTTATTTAATAAAAATATAAATAAATATAGTCATCATTATTAAATAAAAGCGTTGCGTATAACGCGAATACTCGATTTAAATCCAATTTAATTCGACTAAGACGAAACCGGTTCACAAAATGAATAACAAATATTTTATTAAATATTATAAAATATTTATGAAACATTATCAAGTAAATACTCATTTTTATCAAAAAAATGATTCCGAAAACAATGGCGCAAGTTTCAAGAGTTGAATCATCCGTTAAGTCATTCAAACGAGTCCCGAACCAATATTTTATAAAAGTTTCTCAATGTTACACTTTTGGTCCCTGTGATACTATTTATATAATTGACCCTCAATTATCTATGACTTGTCTTTTTCTTTTATAGTTTTTATATAAATAAAATTTTTATAAAATTCTTATTCATTTTCTATCTATAATAACACACACACTTGAAACACATCTCTCTCTCTCTACATGGAATTTCCGGCAGCCCCTCACCGCCGGCCACCGCCATCTTTTCCGGCCAACCGCCGCCTGAAAACTTTTCCGGCGGGATTTTCCGATCAACTCCAAGAATACTCCCCACAACCGGATCTACTCGACCCACTACCTCACTCGCCCCACGCGCCGTCACCACCACCACTCGACCACCGCTGCCACCCTCACGCCATACTCGACTCCACCATCACTGCCACCTCACCGTCGCCATCATCATCATAACCATAATCACCATCCTATTACACCCGACACCACCACAGCCGCCACTAGAGGGTGCGTGTGGTGGTTATAGTTAGCACCAAGGGTGCATTTCTTGGTTTACGCGCGACCACCACCCCCACGTCACCACCACAGCCGGCTACCACCACCCCCACCATCATCATCCTTTCGTCATCATCATCATCATAACACCACAATACCACCACAAGGGCGCGTCCAGTTTAAATGGTAAACGACCCAAGGGTGCGTTTGGCTTCGTCGCAGCCCAATAGGGTGCGTCGGGTTTGGTATTTGCACCAAGTAGGATGCGTTTGGTTTAGTTTATAGAAACGAAGGGTGCGCGTGGTTTGTTAACAACAGACGAGGGGTGTTTGTTGGCTGTGAAAACAGCATTAGGGTGCGTTTGGGTTGCTGTAAAACAGCACTAGGGTTCGTTGGGGTGTTCGTGTCGGGTTGTTGTGGTTCACAGCCGGCTGCGTTTGATTTTGATGTTATTAACACCCAAATAGGGTGCGTTGGTTTTAATGATAACATCAAGGGGGTGTTTGTTGGTTTGACGGAAAGATGCCACAAAGGGCGTGGTTGTTTCGGTTGCAACCACCACCCAAGGGGGTGTTTGTTTCGACGGTTAGCAGCCAAGAGCCGGGGGGAGTTATGGTTGGCTGTCGAGCACAGCCAGCAGCCGGGGATGTATGGTTTGGCTGTCAAACAGCCGGGGCAGCCGAGGGTTTGGTTTGGTATCGTTTGGTGTGGGTTCACAGCCGGGACAGCCGGGGGGACTGTTTGGTTTGATAGAAAAATAACTAGGGACTGTTTGGTTTTCGGGTCAGCCGTATATGGGTGTGTTTGGTAGTTGTATAGCACCAAGGGGTGTTTGTTTGTGGTTTTGGCACCAGTTAGGGTGCGTTTGGTTTATGGCAGCCCACAAGGGGCGTTTGGATATGGGTTTAACAACCCAGTGGGGGGGTTGTTTGGTTTGGGTGGTCTCGCGAATTAGGGGGCGTTCGGTTGGATAATGGTACAAAAGGAGGGGTATGGTTTAAGCGAGAGTCATGACGGACGTGTTTGGTTTAGCAAAACGACGAGGAAACAACGAGGGTTTGTTTGATTTTATATAAAAAGAGTTCGTTTGAAACGACTAATAAAAAAATCAACTTTAGGTTTTAATAAATATTAAAACCGGATAAATATTTATTGGTGGTTTTAATCGGTTAAATAAATATAATATTTATCAATTGGTTTAAGTTAGATGTAATGATATATATATATGTTATATCTAGAAAACGAACGATTGCAACTTGGTTAAGGGAAAACGTTGAGCTTGGCGAAAATGGAAAACATTATACAACCGAAAATGTCATGACGAAATATATATGTTCAGTAATGTATTACTAAAACTTATATTATTTTAGAAACCGATAAAGAGACTAAAGTTATATTTTAAAAGATATTAAAATATAACTATACAATAACCTGACAACGGACGAAAACTATATTTTTACATTAAGACGACTGTTTTAGATACGACTTGTCAAAGAAACGAAACATAATTTATAAAATATTAATTTATATTTTATAATGGTTATGAACGGTTACAAACATCGGTTGTTTAATTTATAACATTAAACCACCATTTGTCTAGCTTTTAGCAAAGTCTGTTACCAATTGAATTGTTGTTCGAAATAATTGTGTTTTAAATATTTTATTCACACATTTTTATATAATTACTTGCAAATTATTATAATACTTTTCCATAAATCTTCGAGTTGATCGTTTTATGATAAATTCACAGAAGAATTATATAAGGGTTATTTTTCATATGTAATATATAACGAATATATATTACACGCTTTGAGTATATTTCAATTTATTTATTTAACCAACCACCAAACCATTTCAAAGTTAAATCTAAATCTTTTATCAACGTGTCGCGTTGACATAACCATTCATCGGGAAACCCAGATTCATTATCCTAGGTTAGTGGGACTTAGCTGTTAAGATTAGTTGCAACTACTTGATCGAGCCGCTTCGTCTTCCCGGTTCGTATGTGTGCATATTAGATGCCTATCTGTCAATCATTCTTCATCATCAATGTGAATTAGATGCCTACCTATCAATCGTTCTTCAACATCAAGGTGAGTTCATAGCCCCTACGTTTTACATGTTTTTACATATATTTTGGGGTGAGGAATATGCTTGTTTACAAATAAATTAATGATTGATTTAAACTCGTTACGTGATCATTTTCAACTCGTCTGCATACATGTTTACAAACGCATTTACATGGTTGATTACCTGTTTGGTTTACATACTCATTTATATATCTCGCGAGGAGATACAATACTGGGTTTACTTTTTGAACGTAAACGCATTCTATACTTTTATGATTATGGATTAGCTTAGGTTGCATGAACTGTAAATCACTTGGAGGGTGAGCGCGAATGTTATAAGATAGATCTATTTGGGATTGACTATCCCCGTTCGGGTGACTAGCTATCCCATCCAAAAGTTTGTAGTAGCCAATCACACCGAACAAAACGTTATACCATGTCGGATTACGATTGGATTGGCGCCTGCGGGGTCAACAATCACATATACATATTATTGCCCGGGTGTCCTTGGAGGGGACACCGGTAACGGGGGAAACATATTCTTTTATTATTGCCCGGGTGTCCTTGGAGGGGACACCGGTAACGGGGGAACATATTCTTTATTATCGCCCGGGTGTTCTTGGAGGGAACACCTACGATGGGTACACTCTTAACTAATGTTAATAAAGTGGCATACATACAAGTCTACGTCACAGTTCATGAACTTAGAGTAATGGTAATCATGTTTTATACACACTTGAATAAAGTGCAATACATATTTTGGATAGTGAATCCAACTATTGGACACGTACATTTTGGGACAATTGGGGATAGAAATGGTCCCCTTGCATATTTTACAGCTAATTGATTTCTAAAAATCACACATAACATTTTGGATAGGACATTTATGGATTTAAATGGTCCAAACATTTTATTTATGATACTGTAGAGACAGTGGTTATTAAACTTTTATATGACACTGTAATGATACAGTGGATATACATTATTGGAACTAACGTTGTCATTAACAGAAAACTATTAACTCCACCCAACTTTATGTTGAACCTTTTTTAAGCATGTTTTCTCATGGAATTATATCTCTGAATTCTTGAAGTGCATGGAGTCTATACATTCAAGTTTTTCATTGTGATTTGGCAATTATGGGGACCAATGTAATTCAAGATTTGATTCTAAATCCACGATATTGTTTTATACAAACTGACACATTAGAGTCTTACTCCTAATATCTTATTCGCTGTGTATTATGAAGTAGCACCCCTTGTGTATTCCTCTGCATTGGATTGTATTTTTGGGGGTGTATCAGATTGGTATCAGAGCACTGGCTATAGAGAACTAGGATGCATATTTTACCCTAGACTATAGTTTTTTCACAAACAATGCATCACATCAAAACATTTTCAAAAGTGCATAAAAACACGCTAACTTCTTGCTTATGGCTTACGTACGTGCTGCATTAAGTGCTTACGTGGCATACATATATATAATATATATATGCTTGCATTCCTTTCGCGTATATCGTACGTTTATTTATATAAGAGTTATTATATAAATATCAGAATATTTTTAAGACATTGTGAGTTGCACAATGGTCTCATTCTACTCGGTAGACATTGTGAGTTGCACAATGGTCTCATTCTACTCGTCAGACATTGTGAGTTATACAATGGTCTCATCTTGCTTCTTGGACATTGGGAGTTGCGCAATGATCTCACTTCGTTATCAGACATTGTAAGTTAAACAATGGTCTCCTAAGAATATTTTTCTCATAACGTATATAATATCGTTATTACACTAAGGCCGCTATCATTCTGTCTCCACAGATTATGTATGAATCTAAATGTTACAAGTCTTGTATAGGCGGGACTTGTAATAGGAAGATTTATATGATAATTGCTATGCTGACTGGTTCATCGAGACTTTTACCTGGTTTACTCTAACCAAGGTACTCATTAACTATCTTGAACTCTATATTGATCTCGCCTGGCAGTTTTTACTCCCAGCTTCCAAAGACGAGTTTTAAATCACTCGTCCCATACTCATTAGAGCACATGCATCGTCATGTCATCTATCACATTGAAAGTTATGTAGTAACGCGATTTTGCAAATCGTGAATATTCAGTAGGATGATTATGAAAATTAATTTATTTGAAAGGATTGGGAGAAAGGCTCTTCATAAATAAATAAATTTGTAAATCCCCGAACCATAAGTTTATCGTTTCTTACTTACATAAATTAGGACGCTCCTTTATGTAAGTAATGAATTATAAATGAGTGGGCTTAATAGAATCCGATATGAGACGTGTATGGACTACCGGAATTCGTTAAAAAGTTTTGAACCACAATAGTGTCTTGCCACACCGCAGAAATCTTAAGGCCTCGTTTGGAACGACCTTATTTCATTCTTAAGTTATTACTTTTGCCATTGCAAATCCTCGCAATCATGAACTGTTCGTGGAACTAACAGATGTGTTACACACTTGAGCTAATGGAGCTGATTCATCGAACTAACGACTGAATATCATAATCCGCCGTTTATCGCATAAGCTCTCTCGCGAGCTCCTTTCAATTATTGAACTTTATTCTGGGGATATTGTTTCTCGGAGGGTCCTCACCCTCTGCATCCCATCACCGTTTTTTTATTTTTGTATTATAGTTATCGCGTTATGTTGCTATCGTTGGGTCCTAGAGTGGTCAGATCGAACAAACTTTATCAATAAGTGATGAAACCCACCTTAAACAAGATCAGCATACGTCCGATAAAGTAATTCAGTTGAAATAACACATTTCAGACAAACAATATACCAATTTTAAGTCATGATACTAATTAAGTACTTTCCAATTAAAGTTGGGTACTTACATCCATAAGCCACGTTGATGTGGATAATCGAACATTACAGATAGTAAAAACGAGACTCCGTCCTCGGACATATAGAAACTTATACAAACATACTCACGACGACACACTTTTCTCCTTTGGATGAGTAACACTATTAAAGGCATATTCTCATAAAAGCTTTATACAATTTATACATCCTGAAAAGAATGATATCCCTCAGATACCTATTCTGAATGGACTGGATATCCTGGTTAACCTAGTAAGCCCAAAATTTATGTATATTAAGGAGGTGGTAAAACACCGATAGTTGCTGAATAAAGTTATCATCGTCATGTTCAATTGGTTTTAGTAAATCTTAGTCTTTTCTAGACACACTAAGCGGATAACACGAATTGAATCTGGACGAGAATTCTTTAAGAGGGAATGTACTGAAACATCTGAGAATTTTCGGATTTAGATAATTATTTTACCCTTTTGACATTTTAGGTCCTGGCATGACTTATAGAACGATCATCTAAATCAACACGTATTCATAACTCGGACCTTAAAGCAATTGATGTGAAACGACATTCCTTGACAACTTTTCCAGTTTTGCCCGAGACCTGGAAACAATCGAGCCGAAAAGGGCATAAAAACATCACCGCAAACATTATTCGAACAATATACAACAAGCGGACACACAAAAACAATTAATTTGTTTTTAATTATCAGTATTTATTTAATAAAAATATTAAATAAATTAGTCATCATTTTTAATTAAAAGCGTTGTGGATAACGCGAATACTCGGGTTGAAATCCATATTTATTTTGGACGAAGCGAAACCGGTTCATAAAATGAATAAGAGATATTTTATTAAATGTTATAAAATATTTATGAAACATTATCAAGTAAATACTCATTTTTATCAGAAAAATGATTCGGAAAACAATGGCGCAAGTTTCAAGAGTTGAATCATCCGTTAAGTCCTTCAAACGAGTCCCGAACCGATAGTTATAAAAACTATGTTAAAAAGTTACAAAATTCACCCCAAGGTTTTGGAAACTTGTCACTTCCATCAAAACTTTTAAATATATAAAAAACTTTTTATATATTATTTCATTTATATAAAAGTTAACCACACAAAATTGTCCCAAAAATTCACTAGCCCACTCTTCTCTCTCCCTCACCCCACCGCCGGCCACCCTCAGCCACCATCTTCTCCGGCCAACATTCCGGCCACCACCACGTCGCCGCCGCCGGAAAAGTTTTCCGGTGGGCTTATCCGGCCAACACCAAAAATACTCCCCAGAACCCTGGACTATTTCAACTTGTCACTTGGGATTTAAAGTTTTAATATATATATAAAATTATATATATTTATTTCATTTATACATCTAAAAATATACACACACTCCCTTAAATCTCTCTCTCCCTTCTCCCATGTCCGACCACTCCACCGCCGGCCACCACCGTCGCCGGCCGCCGCCGAAAAACTTTTCCGGCGGGATTTTCCGATCAAAACCAAAAATGGTCCTCACAACCGGATCTACTCGACCCGCTACCTCACTCGCCTCCACTCGCCACCACCACCACCCGCTGTCGCCCCACGCGCCACTGCCACCACCATCGTCATACACCATCTACGTCATCATCATCATAACACCACAATACCACCACAAGGGTGCGTCCGGTTTAAATGATAAACGACCCAAGGGTGCGTTTGGCTTCGTCGCAGCCCAATAGGGTGCGTCGGGTTTGGTATTTGCACCAAGTAGGATGCGTTTGGTTTCTTGTAAACACAACAAGGGTGCGTCCGGTTTGGGGTTTCGGGACAGCCGCACCACTCGGGTGCGCGTGGTTTTGTTATAAGCACCAAAGAGGGTGCGTTGGGTTCGTGTGACAGCCGCAGGGTGTGTACGGGTCGGGAGTGTTTGGTTTGTCATGGGTTTATGGCAGCCAACGCAGCGGGTGCGTTTGGCTGTCCGGGTCAACCGAGGGGGTGGGGCGTTTGGTTTAGTTTATAGAAACGAAGGGTGCGCGTGGTTTGTTAACAACAGACGAGGGGTGTTTGTTGGCTGTGAAAACAGCATTAGGGTGCGTTTGGGTTGCTATAAAACAGCACTAGGGTTCGTTGGGGTGTTCGTGTCGGGTTGTTGTGGTTCACAGCCGGCTGCGTTTGATTTTGATGTTATTAACACCCAAATAGGGTGCGTTTGGTTTAATTTATAGCGGTTAGGGGTGTTTGTTTGTGGTTTTGGCACCAGTTAGGGTGCGTTTGGTTTATAGCAGCCCACAAGGGGCGTTTGGATATGGGTTTAACAAACCAGGGGGGGTTGTTTGGTTTGGGTGGTCTCGCGAATTAGGGGGCGTTCGGTTGGATAATGGTACAAAAGGAGGGGTATGGTTTAAGCGAGAGTCATGACGGACGTGTTTGGTTTAGCAAAACGACGAGGAAACAACGAGGGTTTGTTTGATTTTATATAAAAAGAGTTCGTTTGAAACGACTAATAAAAATCAACTTTAGGTTTTAATAAATATTAAAACCGGATAAATATTTATTGGTGGTTTTAATCGGTTAAATAAATATAATATTTATCAATTGGTTTAAGTTAGATATAATGATATATATGTATATGTTATATCTAGAAAACACGTGCATTTGAAATATTGGAAAACGAACGATTGCAACTTGGTTAAGGGAAAACGTTGAGCTTGGCGAAAATGGAAAACATTATACAACCGAAAATGTCATGACGAAATATATATGTTCAGTAATGTATTACTAAAACTTATATTATTTTAGAAACCGATAAAGAGACTAAAGTTATATTTTAAAAGATATTAAAATATAACTATACAATAACCTGACAACGGACGAAAACTATATTTTTACATTAAGACGACTGTTTTAGATACGACTTGTCAAAGAAACGAAACATAATTTATAAAATATTAATTTATATTTTATAATGGTTATGAACGGTTACAAACATCGGTTGTTTAATTTATAACATTAAGACATTTGTCTGCTTTTATTCAAAGTCTGTTACCAATTGAATTGCTGTCGAAATAATTGGGTTTAATTATTTATTCACACATTTTATATAATACTTGCAAATTATTATATACTTTTCATAAATCTTCGGGTTGATCGTTTTTATGATATAATTCACGGTAAGAATTATATAAGGGTTATTTTTCATATGTAATATATAAAGTATATATATTACACACTTTGGGAATATTCTAAATTTATTTATTTAACCAACCACCAAACCATTTCAAAGATTAAATCTAAATCTTTTATCAACGTGTCGCGTTGACATAACAATTCACCGGGAAACCCAAACACATTATCCTAGGCTAGTGGGACTTAGCCGTTAAGTTAAGCTGCATCTTCTCGGTCAAGCAGCTTCGTCTTCCGTTCGTATTGTGCATATTAGATGCCTATCTGTCAATCATTCTTCATCATCAATGTGAATTAGATGCCTACCTATCAATCGTTCTTCAACATCAAGGTGAGTTCATAGCCCCACGTTTTACATGTTTTACATATATTTTGGGGTGAGAACATGCTTGTTACAAATTCAATTACGTGTTTGATTTAAACTCGTTACGTGCTCATTTTCAACTCGTCTGCATACATGTTTACAAACGCATTTACATGGTTGATTACCTGTTTGGTTTACATACTCATTTATATATCTCGCGAGGAGATACAATACTGGGTTTACTTTTTGAACGTAAACGCATTCTATACTTTTATGATTATGGATTAGCTTAGGTTGCATGAACTGTAAATCACTTGGAGGGTGAGCGCGAATGTTATAAGATAGATCTATTTGGGATTGACAATCCCCGTTCGGGTGACTAGCTATCACCGGGAACGAACGTTATACCATGTCGGATTACGATTGGATTGGCGCCTGCGGGGAATTCCATTTTCGTGTTTGATTTAAACTACGTTACGGTGCTCATTTTCAACTGTAGTTGCATACATTTGTTTACAAGGAACGCATTTGAACTATGGATAGTATTACCTGTTTGGTTTACATACTCATTTATATATCTCGTGAGGGAGATACAATACCTGGTTTACTTTTTAAACGTAAGCACATACTATATGTTATGTTTATGGATTAGCTCTGGTTGTATGTTGCAAGTAATTCAATGCTAGGGATGTCCAAGTGGGGTCAATCCGGTGTAGCACACGTCAAGTAATTTCAGAATGACTGAGGGTGTCCAGGTGGGACAGTCCGGTGTTGTAGGCACCGTCAAGTAATCCATGCTGAGTGGTGTCCGAGTATGGGGAGACAATCCGGTGTAGGCACACGTCAAGAAATTCAGTGACCTGAGGGTTCTCAGGTGGTGGACATACGTTTGTAAGTGACATGGCCATTGTTTTATTTTTTTTTTTTTTTTTCTTTTTCTTTTTATTTTTGTTCTTTTTTTTTCTCTTCGTTAGTCGATTTAGTTTCATGAACTTAGAGTAAATGGTAATCCAGGTTTTATATCATTTGAATAAAGTGGAAATACTATTTTTTGGATATTTTCACTGATCTCATACTTTGACACGTAACATTTTGGGATCTAGTTAGGGGACTAGGAAATGGGTCTTGCATGATTTTACAGCTAAATAATTTCTAGAAAGTCATACATACATTTAGGTGAAGGAACATTTTAGGATTTAAATGGTCACACAATTATTTTATGATACTGTAGGGAGACAGTAGTCATTAAACGTTTTATATAGGACACTGTAATGATACAGTGGGCAGATATCGCCATTTAGTGGGAACTAACGTTGTTATTTAAGAAACCTATGAAACTCACCAGAAATGTTTACTGATGACCCTTTTACGCACATGTTGTTTCTCAGGGAATTGATTGCTTTACGGATTTCGTGAAGTGCATTGGTAAGTTCCTATACATTCAAGCTTTTCACTGTGATTGGCAATTATGGGGACAATCTGTATATTAAATTAGGATTTTGATTAACCTAATCTAACGATGATTGTTTTACAAAACGACCACATTTAGAGGTGTTCTCTAGTATTCAGCGCTGTGATGATGAAGTAGCTACCCCATGTGTAGTTTCCGCTGCATTGTTGTATTTTTGGGGGTGTTACAGGCACCCTATCGAACTCAACATAGAGCATTAACAGTTTGAGAAGAAAACGTACCGTGACAACGTATTTAGAATGTCATGGGTTTGTTCCTCCTCCAGTGAATGGCGTAAGCGCTCTCGCCGTTGTGTTTTTGTTACCATCAGCCTTGGTTTCAGTTCTTGATTCCATTCTGTTTCTTGTCCTGGTTTCAACGGTTCTGATTTCGTCTGTCACTTTTAGGACATCTCCTTGTTCCTGAAATGGACTGGTTTCCACACTCTAACAACTTAATACCAAGGTTGATTTCCAACTGAAGCCTCTGAGTGTTTGGTGCAATAGCGCTCCTTAAAATCCCTAGTCTTGAGTCTAACCTTTTACGCGCGCAATTTCGCCCACTCTCATTAGTAGACACCCTTCATTGAGAACATGCATTATTGCAGTTAGGGGTAGTGGCCCAGCATATCCCTTCTTTCATTGTTCCCAGTCCGTATTAGCTCTGGCCACATTCTGCCACTAGTATTTTGCCTCTCCTGAACGGCGGTTGCTCTGTCCCTGGTTATCCCTTAGGTTACTTTCCATGCCTCCTCTTATTCTCAGCACTCCTTGCAGGCATAAACTGGAGACACTTCTTTTCTGTCCATCTCTTGGTTAGCGAGATGCGTATAGATCTGAGTCTGGCTGGATTATTTCTTTGGGTAGCGCAATCATCATTCGCCCTTGAATGTTGTCGTGGTAAACTTCCAATAACCTTTCCAACTCTGTCTTCTTCATCTAGGGACCATTCTATCTAAGTGCAAACAAGAAATCAATCTCCTGAAACTTTTGAGTAGTAAGCAGTCAGAGTCATTTCCGCTTTCATAGTCAATTCCACAATTCAGTCTCTCCATCTTCTGGATTTCATTCCTGGGACGAGGTTACACTTTATGGTAATAAATTCTTTTAGTTCAACACGCAAAATTCTATGGCTATATGCACGCTCTCTATACACCAATGGTTTCTCTTATGGATGAGTTCCACGCCAGGTCTCAAAGCACGTGTCCTGAAGAGAGCGATGTACTGTTGCTATATTTCTCACTTGATACTTCTCGGTGGACAATTATGATATTAAACGAGCGTGTCACCATTTTGCGAACCAGCGTGGTCAATCGTACAACGCCTTTAGTCGGCTCCCTGGAAAGAAAAATTATGTGGCTTGTCACTCTCACAGACAGAGAAGTTTGAAAAGTGCACTCTCTTAGCGAGTTACTGGCATTAAACCTCCATAGTTCATTACCATGATTCCATTTCTGTTTCAATTCCGTTTCTCATTCCCTCCATTTCGAATTTCCTCCGTTTCCTCCATTTCCATTAACCTCCTGTTCTGCGCCTTCTTGTTCTCTCCCATTTATCATGTCAGGGGTTCAAGGTTGTCCTCTTGCGGCTTCGACGAGCCCTCCATCTCTGCAGTCACCTCGGCGGGTTAACTAATTGCTTCAAACTCTTCTCGAGTCATGGAGCTCCAGAACAGTAGTTAGGCATCTTGCCTATCAACATATCAACTATAACACTTGTATGAGATTTCTAGGTAAGCGAGATTCAGCTAACCAGGTCTTAGAAACAAAATTTATGGTTAATTGCACTATAAGAAAATACATTGATCGAACTACATATTCACGTAAATTCCATAATGCATGAGCAGTGGCATAAGTGCATCAAATTATGACATCATATTCATAGATACATATCAATTTGTCTGATATCATCGAATTAGTGATTACTTCGACAACGTTTCAAAATACAGAAAAATACGGAGTTCTAATACTACAGTTTCACTCTACTAACGCTATTCTACTCATCTTGCAATACTAACGTACATCTCTAAGTGATGGTTGCCTATGTGCTTCCTGCACACGCCTCAAGTCTACCAAACTCTCACCTCGATCATAAATCGAAGTCGTGCGTATCTGCCTCTATACTCTTCTCTGCCATACTGTGACATGGCGCGCTGGAGTTCCGATAGAACTCTCTGACTTTCTCTAACACTTTCGCGGTGCTCTCTGAGCCTCCTGTTTATCCCTATCCAATCAACAATCGCTCTCAGTCAAAGCAATAGACTGCCGATTCTAACCCAACAACGTCTTTAATGTCCCTGCTTCTCTTTTGACCTTCCCTCAATAGCCTGTATACGATGGATAGGATAGCCTGAGTGTGATCATGGAATCCTCTGAACAAATCGTCCCAATGTCTTATACTCTGAGCCTACTATGCTCCTTCCTGTGTTAGGCTTGGAATATCCTCTTGCGTCACTGCGATGCAGTAACCCTCTCAACTTCTGACCTTATCGTGGCATTCATACCGTTCTCTAATCTTCATCTCGCTCAACATGCTCATACTATAAACTCTAGCATCAAATCCCTCTATCCCTAGAGAGCATAGGCGGGTAAGCAATAAATGTCGTCAATCTCTGGCCTGAATCGCTCTGGATCAGTATCTTGTTCGAATTCAGATTTTGATTAAATCAACAATGTTAATTTTCAAACGACACATTTAGAGGTCGTTCTCTTGTATCTAGCGCTGTGTATTATGAAGTAACGCCCCAAGTGGTATTCTGATGCGTTGTCGTATTTTTGGGGGTGTTACATTTGATGTATCTACAGGCTTCACCTTGAATAAGATACAGCAAGGAAGAAAATATGTTGGTGGTTTCAACGAATGAAAACGACATCAAAATTCTAGCTAATACTGATGGAATTAGGCTATTGAGAACTATGGATAATAGAACTTTTGATACATCCAGGATTGCATTTGCATATGCTATTAAGGTAGAGACCCCCATGACGAGCATGTTTGGTGCTGCTAACACATCAGTGGGCCCAAATATTTTGGATAGAGCGACACCAATGCCCTCAACGGTGATGATGGAGAGTATTTTTCCCTAGGATCTTCTCATTAACTTTCCTGGGTGTGCCTGGTTGGGAGAAAAATAAAATGTGATTTTGGTCTAAAACCCGTTGAGTCCCCTATCTGAACCAGTTAAAATTTTTGGCTTTTCTTTAATTTAAAAAAATGCAACCAAAATAAAATCATCTCTATTTTCAAAAATAGTCGTGTTTGGCTATGGTTCTGAACGATGCGTGTTTGGCTATTTAAGTGTTTTATCTGTATTGTATCTGATCTACAGATGCAAAGGCCACTAATTCTCAAAAGACAAAGGGGACTGTATGTAGGTTGGAGAGTATAGCAGTCCTCCTGAGAATAATCTTTAACGAAAGTGGGTATCCCCATGCCAAATATTATCGTGTAGGATTTGGACCTCAAGTTTAGTCTGGGGATGGTGGTATAGTAGGTGCTATGATAGGTGTCTCTGTGGGTATCACTGGTGTGTCAATCTAAGTAGCGGGTGGAGTAATCACTGGTGTGGTGTCAGGAATAGTAGTAGGGATAGTACCGAACAAGATCACTCGTCCAGCAGGTGTCCCCACGTTATCCTCTGATGAATCCGAAGAAATCGAGATAACTGAAATAACCATAACCTGCACAAGCAAAGTTCATATAAATCATCTTTATATCAACCATGCATGATGCAAAAATATGAATGGGTGAATGGGTAACTGGATGAATGCAAAATGAATGAATGAATGAGTCATCGAGCACGTCATGATAGGATGAAATAAGAAATACTTAGAAATATTAGATATACTTAGTATTTAATACGTATATATTATTTACGTAGTACTTAGTTATGTATACGTACTATGTAAGGTCACGTAAGGCACATAATCACGTAGGATCACATACTGGTTATAGTCCAGACCTAGTTTATACTACCTGGTTCTCTATAACCTTGGCTCTTGATACCAAACTGTCACACCCCCAGACGGGGCCTGGACGGAATACGTGTCCGGAGGCGTGACTTTATTGAGCATCTCAAGTACAAAGCATAAAGAACGACCTCTAAGGGTACGTTTTGAAAAATAAACACCGTTGCAAAGTTTTAAAATAATAATAATAAGTTTTACATCGATTAAATTTAAAAGATTCAAAGTTAAAATGCGGAAGCTTAAATAAGTTCAACAACGGTATTTAAAGACATAGATAAATCTCTGGTAAACCGGTACAGGCAAATAGACTTCACATAAGTCAAGCAACAGCATCCATGCTAAGCACCTGAGAAAAACATGCTTAAAACGTCAACATAAAGTTGAGTGAATTCATAGGTTTAGTTCAAACGTTGTTATAGTGGACCACAAGATATCAAAACGTATGCGACAGTTATAACAGATACAACTTCACATAAAAAGTATTTACGTTGCACTAAGCTCATGACACTGAAGCTAATTACGCAAGATAGCATGTACATTGCTATAAGTATTTGTTTGCCCTTCCAGGTGTCCGACCAAAGACAACCTAACCAGTACGACATGACATATATCCGTTTATCGGGCGCCCCGTGGGTAGTGAGCGCTACTCACCCGGATAGGGATAATTAGTCCCAATAGATCTATTTATTCATTCGCGCTCCCTCGACCGGTCCTCCAGTCAAGAGATTGACAGTTCATGATAGTTCGGGCAGTAGTGGTCTAAAAGCTACTTAGGCAACACGTAAACAGGGAAAATCTCACGTAAAGTACTTGTGTCCAGTTTTAAAAACAAGCAATGTTTCTCACCCCAAGTTATAAAACATTTAGTCAAAACGAGTAAAAGAGTGGGGCTATGAACTCACCTTATACGGGTAGTGGATCAAAAGGAATCAATCAAGTGAAAATGAATCTCACGGTTCTAGCGACAACCTATCATACCCGTATCTCGAGAAGGCTTTAATTTCGACGACACTGAGAATCCGCATGTGTGTTCTGACTTCTTTTCGACGCGATGGAGAATCATGTCTGTCAATATAGAACTTCTGTCGATTAAACCACCAGTGAGAGATGCCATATTGTGCGCTTATGTCATAGGTACACACATCATCAATCCACATTTGCTCCGGCACTAACAGTTCAAGACCAAAGTCAGGATAACTAGCAGCCTTCATCTTAGAAATCGATAGTGCGGGACTACTTCCCTTGCTGCCATATCCTAAATACTCCAAGTCTTTATTAAAGAAGAAATGTGTTTGAATCCTTTCATGACTTGGAAGACCACCGAGAGGCAATGGTTGGTTGACATTGATTCTGAATTTATCTCCTTCCGGATTCGTCCAGTCAACCTGATCTGTGAGCATCTTGTGACACTCTTCCATCCGGAACTGAAGGTGAATGACATTTAGGTAGAATGCTTTAACAACTTCATAAGCTTGCCCTTTGAAATCTGCTTGTGTAAGCTCCGTCTTGTTCACTTGTCGGCAGTACCACTTCATGAAAGTCGTCATGTCTCCATTCTTTGCAAGCAATGAGTTCTCAGCAGGAGTTTTTGAAGTTGAAACCAACGCAGAAGCCCAGTTATTCTCTACATCTGACACATTAGAAGATGGAATAATCTACGCAGGTTCAGGAGTCGTTGGTCTTTCCTCTTCTAGTAGTGGTTTCCACCAGTCTTTTCGCGAGTCAGCTTTCGATATGGGATCATTCCTGGAGTCTTCATCATCAGACATATGTACCTGCTCATCGGGAATGGAATCCTCATGCATCAGAGAGTCTGTATGAGATAATTCTTGAGCCCCAGAAACCCCAGCTGACTCATATCTAGTGTCAGATGTAGTCCAAGCCATAGATTGTGATGCTAAAGCTGCAGTCTTGGACGAGCTTTGAGCTTTACTGCCTTGTTGCTGAGCAGATCTAGATGTACCAGTAGATGGAAGAGGAGGAGGCGGCGGCAACTAAGAAGACCCTGATGCTCCTGAAGTACCTGGAGCACCAGATGCACCTGCTAGAGGAGGTGGAGGAGGTGGCTGTAAATGAGGAGACCCAGGAGGAGTTCTTGGTACGTCACATCTCTTTCTTCTCTTTCTACGAGCTTCCTCCTGGTCAGCTAGACGTTGATTTGAATAATCTAACTCCAATGACTTCTGTAGAGCCTCATACAAGTCATTATGAACGTCATGAGCCTGGTAGGAGTTGTCTTCAAACATCCGTTGTTGAAGAATTTCCTTTATATCAACAGTGGGCAGATCCTTGAAGCGAGCTCGAAGTGGAGCTTGCATTGCCCAGTCTACTGCATCAGTGACTATCTCATCCACTGCTTGGCTCACCTTGTGGGGGATATTGAGATTCTCCAAGTTGTATAGCCGGGTCCCTTGTTTGTCCAACCTTTCCTCCATGGCTAAGTTGTTTTGTATCAGATCTGCCATATGTTGTTTGAGTTCACCTATGCACTTCACTAAAATTAGATTTGCGGTGCTTTGTTGTAGTTGAGGTGGTGGTGGTAGAAGAGTGGTTGTTGTTGTCGTGATTGTTGAGATTGTTGATGTTGATGTTCGGAGAGGATAGTCAGATTGTGACTTTGTAAGATCAATAACAGGAGTGGTCATTGGAGGAACCGAGGAGGTGTCTTGATGAATGGGGACTGGTATATGCTTAAATACACATACTTTTGACCTTTAAAACCGGACTTAAATGACCAAAAACGTACAAAAAATACATTGTATTTGTATGTTTTCATTTATATTATGCAAGAAATTGATATCCGAGTAAAGGACAAAATCAAAGCCAAACCGGACAAAACCGAGAGCGGATCTAGAAGGAGCGCGAAAAATTCAAGGCCAAAGGTACAAAAGGATTGAAAACGGAGCTTAAACGGACATTTCCGGATCGACTCGGCAACGTTTTCTCATTTAATAAAGTCAAGACGAAGTCAAACTCAACCCCGGGATACGGCATTGGAAAGAGCATCGAAAACCGAACCCGAAAACCTAAACTTTCAAAAATGGGCTGACCCGTACCCACCTAGTAGGCCCGGGTCAGTCCACTTATATATTACACTCATTTAAAAACCCAAAATCCTTTTTATCATAAAACCAGGCCCAAAAATTGTTACTACCCCAACCCTTAACCATAAACCCAATACCCCTTTAACACCATTAACCCCAAAGCCCAAACCAGTTAACACCGTTAGTCCTAATGGGTAATACACCATTAGTTCTTTAGGGACTAACGGTGTAAACACTTATCAACCTCAAGGACCAAAGATGCTGAGTTCAAGGACTATCCTTGCCATTACACAATACAAACTAAAGGATCAAACTTGTCAAACCACAAAACTTATACCCAGTTCAAACAAACACTGTATATCTTCAACCTTTCCCGCCACTCCATTCTTGGCACTATTCACTCACCCTGCCACCACCACAACCTGCCACCACCACAACCTGCCAAACCTTCACACCCCACAACCCATGTGCTACCCTTCCTACTCACCCCACCTCACAAACAAACAATCCACTGTGGCAATCCCCTACCATTCTATTGGACGAATACGATCAAGGGCTAGGATTAATTTGTTTGGGCTCCAAGGCAAATTGAAGGGCCAGGATGATTGGTTTGAACTCTCTCACACAAAAAACACAACAAGCACAAGCATTCAGCTATAAAAAGAGGAAGAAGACAGAATTAAAGAAGTGAAGGCCTGGGTCAAAAGAAAACTAATCTCTTTTTGATTGTGAGGTTTCATCCACTGAAGCATATGGAGCATAGAGGTATTTTTGGGATAGTGGATGATCTGGTAGGATCATGACTAGGTAACAGGGCCCATTTGAAGATTATCAAGAACTGTCCAAAGTGGGATTGTTACTTTTGGAAGAAGTTAAGTAGTATCAGTGGAAAAGGTACATATTAGATTAGGAAGAATTTTAGTTTTTTGATATGTGGGCTTTTGTGAAAGAACTTGGACATTTTACTTATTCTCCATATCTCAGATATGTGATAAAAGTCTAATGTATCTTTTACTGAAGAGTGTGTTTGTTGTGTCCTCTGAATTCAAGATGCTGGATGCACAATCAGGGATTCTTAAAGTTCCTAGGCAACACAACATGTATACTTTTTGATATGAAAATTGTTGATCTTCAAAAGGATTACAAGTTTTATTAGCAAAAGCCTCATCTTATGAAGCTAAATTGTGGCACAGGAGTTAGGTCACCTTAATTTCAAAACTTAAATTAAAACTTGTGAAGGAAAATCTAGTTAGAGGGTTACCCTCCAAGAGTTTCAAAATGATTCACTTGTGTTGCTTGTCAGAGGGAAGCAACACAAGGCCTCCTGTAAGAGCAAAAATTGACATTTTTGCGACCACCTAATTACACACCTTGAATATGGACTTATTTGGGACTACCTCTGTGAGGAGTATCAAACCATGCAAAGTTACTGTTTGTGATTATGATGACTGTTCAAGGTTTTGTTGGGTTTCTTTCTAGCCAAAATAGGATGAGACTTGCAACATCTAAGACTTTTATAAAACAATAGAAAAACTATCTTAATCAAAAGTAAAAAATATAGATCAGATAATGGGACTGAATTTAAAAACAGGGTTATGCTTGAGTTTTGTGGGGACAAGGGTATAAAACAGGAGTTTAGTAATGCAAGGACTCCTCAGCAAAATGAGGTTGCTGAGAGAATGAATAGGACAATCTATAGAGGCTCGCTTATGGACTATGCTAGCTGACATATACAAACTTACTACCAACTTTTTGGGCAGAAGCAGTTATTAACTGCTTGCTGTTACCTTCAACCAGGGTAAGGTGACCAAAGCCTCAGAACAAAACTTCTTTTGAGCTTTTGTTTGGCACAAACAATCCTTAGCTAATATAAGACCATTTGGGTGCCAAGTTACCATTTCTCATTACTATTAGCCCACTAGGAAAAGTTTGATGAGAAATATCTGATGAGGGTTTTCTTGTTATTTGGTTACTCTGTGAACTGTTAAAGCCTTTAGGGTTTAAATTTAGTAACCAAAGAGTTGAAGTAAACTTCTTGTTAAATTTCTTGAGGAATAACCCAATGTACAGGGATTAGGCATAGGGGGATGTTTGACTTAGAACTAATCTTACAGACTCTATGAACTATATACTGTTTCTTTGCAAAATTAGTATACCCTGCAGTTCAAAAGGAAGGTCATCTGATAGTGATGTGTAGACTGAGGAAGCTGCAGACCTGAAGGTGGTTTCTTCTACATCTCTAACTGAAGCAACTAGAAAAGCAGCTGTTTCTGAAAAGATTGCTAACAAGAAGACTCACTCCCCAAAGCAGCCATCTTCTACACCAATATCCAAGTCTGCCGATGACATTATGACCTTTAGAAAAGAGCTAGATGCTCTTGCTTTGAAGCACTTAGGACCAATACCTGTAACAGCACCTACCAGTAATAATCTGTTAATACTGGTAGTGATAATCTCAATACATACAATCATTGGTTTTGAGGAATGTACTTCTGGCAATATTGAAGCTATCTCTCCTAGTGCTGATAATGAAGAAGAAGTCTTCTCTGATGCAGATGAAGATGAGATGCCTGAAATAAGGATTTATGATAAATCAAGTGAAGGTGTCTTTGACAAGGCTTCTTATGATGATGATGGGATTATTACTGATTTCAACAATCTACCAGATGAGGTAGATGTCAGTACAAACCACACTCTGAGGATTCACAATGCTCATCCTCAAAGTCAAATCCTTGGAGATCCCAATACACCTGTTCAGACTAGAAGCTCTCTCAAGAAGATCACTGAAGCTCATGCTCTAGTGAGCTACATACAAGCACAGCAAACAAGCAATCATAAAGATCAACAAACATTGTTCTTTTTTGCTTTGCTTTTATTCTCAATCTGGAACCAGGAAAAAGTCTCTAAAGCCTGAAGATGAAAGCTGGGTGGAAGCTATGCAGGAAGAAAACTGTTTGCAGTTCAAGCTTCAACATGTATGGCGGGTCTTGGTTGATTTACCAATGGTGCTAAGGTGATAGGCACTAAATGGGTATACAGGAACAAGAAGGATGAGAGGGGAGTAGTTGTCAGGAACAAAGCAAGGCTGGTAGCTCAAGGTCATAGGCAAGAAGAAGGGATAGACTATGATGAGGTTTTTGCACCTGTGGCTAGATTGGAAGCCATAAGGTTATTTTTAGCCTTTGCCTCATTTATGGGGTTTATAGTCTATCAGATGGATGTGAAGAGTGCATTCTTGTATGGCACTATTGAAGAGGAGGTGTATGTCTCTCAACCTCCTGGTTTTGTTGATCCAGATCACCCCACAAAAGTGTATAAGGTTGTTAAAGCCTTGTATGGGCTACATCAAGCTCCTCGAGCTTGGTATGCTACTCTATCTACCTTTTTAGAGAAGCATGGCTATCGAAGGGGAACCATAGACAAGACTCTATTCATAAAGAAGGACAAAAAGGATATCATTCTAGTTCAAATTTATGTAGATGATATCATTTTTGGATCTACAAAGAAGTCTTGGAGTGATGAATTTGAAGCCTTAATGAAAGGGAGGTTTCAAATGAGTGCTATGGGAGAGCTTACATTCTTTCTCGGTTTACAAGTCAAGCAAAGCCAAGAAGGGATCTTTATATCTCAAGACAAGTATGTTGCTGAGATCCTGAAGAAGTTTGACTTTGTTAATGTGAAGGCTGCAATTACTCCAATGGAAACAAAGGCTCCTTTGGCTCAAGATGAAGGCGGTCCAGATGTGGATTTACATCTATATAGATCCATGATAGGATGTCTTATGTATCTAACAGCCTCACGGCCTGATATAATGTATGCAGTTTGTGCTTGTTCGCGATTTCAGGTAACCCCAAAGGTGTCCCATCTCTATGCAGTTCAAGAGAATTTTCAATGTACATCTCAAGGGAAACCATAGCTAGGGCTTGTGTATCCAAAGGAGAATCTCCTCTAGACTTTGTTGCTTATTCGGACTGTGATTATGCTGCTGCTAACCCGTGATAGGAAGGTCAACAATGGTGAGCTGCCAATTTCTTGGGAAGGAGGTTAATCTCATGGCTGGCAAAAAGCAGACAATAGTGCTAATTAAACAAATGTAGCTGAGTATGTAGCTGCTGCAAGCTGCTGTGGTCAAGTGCTATGGTTGCAAAATCTATTATTAGTCTATGGTTTTCAATTTAATGAAATCAACATTATCTATATTGATAAATCAAAGCACCATTGCATAATTAGTATCCTGTCTATCACTCAAGACGAAGAACATTGGATACGGCAATCACTTCATACAGGGATTGCTATGAGAAGAAGCTGATAACTAGTGCAGAAAATTCACACGGACTTTAATTGTAGCAGATCTGTTAACATACCATTTGATGGTCCGAGGTTGAAATTTTTGAGGGTTAACATTGGAATGTAAACCAATAAGCTTACATTTAAGGGGTGGAACAGTGTA
Source organism: Tanacetum coccineum (assembly GCA_026074375.1). Classification (NCBI taxonomy): domain Eukaryota; kingdom Viridiplantae; phylum Streptophyta; class Magnoliopsida; order Asterales; family Asteraceae; genus Tanacetum; species Tanacetum coccineum. Next base: position 92,529 of record BQNB010001496.1, read on the forward strand.
AATTTTATGTAAATGAATATAATCTAGACTTATTCTAGCTAGTGTGAATTAATCCTGGTAGTCTATGTTAGTATTAGTTCTGGTTAGTATAATTTAGGATTGTTATGGTATTAGAGATTTAATCACTGGTAGCTTAGTTATTAAGTATGCTAGTGTAGTAGTTAAAAACTGGTGACCACTATATACTAGGTAGTTAAGTATTATGTATGGTAGGCTGATCTTAAGTTAAAACTCTGCTATGTATAAGTTAGATTAGAATTGCCTCTCTTGTATAGACTAACTTTGTAGGTACTACTTGGAGTTGGAAAGGATGGTGCAGGCTCAACTTGGACATGAAAAAGGACATGCCAGCTGTCTCTTGCCAATTAGATGCAAATTGGTTGTAAGTAATGATGTTGTGGTCAAATGCTGTAAATATAATTAAATGGTTTGAAAATTATGTTAAGACTGTGGAGTTATTTATTAATTTACTGGTTGACTATATTAAGTCTGGTAGCGCTATTTTTAAGTCTGGTCGCTTTCTCTTGCATACTGGTTGAAATAAAATCAAAATTTATTTTGTTCTAATCATTAACCGTTGAAGTCTTTTAGCCGCCTAAATCGGTGATAGAGTACCTATATGAGGATAAAGTAATTTCTCTTTCATCCTTATCACTATTTACCCTATTATCTTTTTCTTGTAAAGATTTTCTCTCAAAAGCAATCAGTAAAATTACTCTCACTACCAGACCTAATCTTTCATACGTCCCATCACCAGTATACTAATTTTTTAAAGATTCAAATGTTTTTCACCAAATATTTCAATTGGCGACAACTCAAGTATTGTGATAAGATAATCAAGTAGGTTTATTAACTCAAACCTGCTGAAGTGCTGGCTACACAGAGATGTGGATTTCCTCAAGACGTTCAAAATTGAGGGTATGCTCTCACTCACAATCCACCTTCTAGATTCCCTTGTCAAGCATGTTTTGCAGACTGAAAACTGCCAGAACACTTGCAGTTGGGTACTCAACTATTTTATGCAACTATTGATGCATTGGAATATACAATCACTGAAGAGTTTTGTGTCCACCATCTTTTACACTGTATAAGCTCTAAAAGTGGTGGATGGGATCAATTTGGTAGCAATATTGCTACTGCTTTGATCTGTCTATCCACTGGTAGAGTTTATAATTTTTCAAAACTCATTTTTGATGGTATGGTGGCAAATTTGAAGAGCAAGAAAAAGTTTTTGATGTATCCCCGTTTTCTGCAAATGATGTTAAATATTCAAACAGAAAACAAACACCCTTATCTAGCTGTGAGCCTGACCAAAAAGATATTTGGGAATATGAAAAGGGGTTTTCAAGGGGCACCAAGACCTTTATTGCCTTCTATGTTGCTTGTTGCTACTAACCCTAATGCAGGCCAAGAACATGCTGCTCAAGGTCAATCTCAACCATCCCCAACACCACCACCTATTCCAACACCTACATCAACACCACCACCACCACCTGAGACTGAACCTACCACAGATGAGTACATCTATGAGGAGCAATCTCCTGTCCACCATCACTTCTCACCCTCACAAGCACAGGCTCCAAGTCGCATGCCTATGGATGATTTGCTTCAAGCAGTTCCTAAGTTGATTTCAAGAATAGATAGCCTGGAAATGGATCTCAAACAAACCAAGCTAACCATGGGAAATGCAATAGTGAAGCTAGTCAGGAAGGTGAAGAAGTTGGAAGGGTTTCTAAAAAGGAGGAATTTGGTTTTGACAGATTCAGAGGATGATGAACCTGAGGCTCAAGGGAGGAAAAGTCAAGATGATCCTCAAGATTCTTCAATACAAGGACTAGTTACTCCTCCTACAACAAAGGTACATGCTTCAGGGGAGGAACAAGTGGAAGATATAAGCCCAAACACTCTTGAAGCAGCCAAAACTCTCTCAAAGGTTGCTTCTTTAAAGTCAAGGTCCATTGACAAAGGAAGGAGATACAAGAGAAGAAAAGAGACTAAAAGTAAGAAAGTAGTCTCAAGCTTGGACTTTCAAGAAGATGATGCTGGTGCTGAAAAGGTCAATACTACTGGTGAGATTAATACTGCTGGTGAGATTAATACTGCTGGTGAGATTAATACTGCTGGTGAGATTAATGCTGCTGGTGAGGAAGTTAATACTGCTAGTAAAGTTAATACTGGTAGTATTAAACTTAATACTGTTATTGAGCAAGATAGTACTGCTGGTGAAGATAAAGGACAAAGAGAAGGGAAAGCTCCTATGCTGAGTGAAGAAACTCCAAAGAAGTCAAAGGAACAAATTTTACAAGAAGAAGCTAGCCTTGCAGAAGCAATAAGGTTGGATTCCTTACAAAAAGAAGAGGAGGCTAAGCAAATACATTTGGATGCTCTCCTAGCACAAAGAATTGCAGAAGAAGAAGAGCTGACTGAGCAACAGAAGAAAAGAAAAGCTCAAGTACAGTTTGAGGCTCAGTATTACACAAATGAAGATTGGGATTTGATTAGAGCAAAACTTGAAGCTAATGCAGAGTTGTCAAAGAGCATGCTTGGAAGTGAACTTCAAGGAGAAGATTTTGCAAAGAGAATGGTGGATCTTGTGAATCAAAGAAAGAAGTTGTTTGCTGAAGAAAGAGCCAAAGCTAAAAGGAACAAGCCCATGACCCAATCACAGCTGAAGACTTACATGATGAACTACTTAAAGAATCAAGGGACATGGAAGATAAATCAGCTGAAGAAATTGAGCTTTGAAGAAGTCAAGGAAGAGTTTGACAAGCTTGTAAAACAGATTGAGTCTTTTGCTCCAATAAGTTTTGAAGCAACTAAAGCCAGTTTGAAAAGATTTGGTGAAGAGCTTCAAACAAAGACTCCAAAAAGACTGAAAGAAGATAAAGATGATGAATCAAAGGAGGATGAATCAACAAAGAAGTCTGGAAAGAGAAGAAAGCAAATGGCAAGGAAAGGTATGAATACAAGTGTTGATGAAAATGATTCTGAAGATTCAGATAAGGTTGGTGAGCATGAAGAGTCTAACACAGGTACTGAAACTCCTATTAATCCTGTTCCTGTAGCTATGAAAACACCTAGTGTAGCTACTTATAAGATTATTAAACAAGGAGAAAAAGGAGTATACCAAATTGTTAGGGAAGATGGAACAGATATAGTATACATTAATTTTGGTGCAATGTTAAAGTCTATATCTAGAGATGACCTTACTGAGTTGTACAGGATAGTAATGAATAGATATGGGATGGATGGGCCTGAGGATAAGTTAGAGAAGGGATTCTGGAAATGTTTAAGAATTATGTTTGAAGAACCTCTAAGCACAGATTCAATATGGAGTGAATTAGGACAACAAAAGATTATAAGTTGGAGATATTATGATACCTGTAGGGTACATTGCTTGAACTTAGAATCCATGGAAGTGTATATGTTGTCTGAAAGAAAATATCCACTATCTGCTGAGGTATGTAAAACTATGTTAAAAATGAAGCTTTTGGATGGAAAAATGAGTGAGGATTGCTATAGATTATTGAAAATGATGGAGAAACAAGCTGGCATTAGAAAGTAGTGAAGTTTGTAGGGTTGAAAGCCTAGGATAGAAGATGAGAAGGATAACACTTGGTGAAGGTGCTATGCACTAACACAACAAATGGTTATCAGTTCACCATGTCTAACCAACATAAGGACTGGCTAGTCCAAGAGCAAACGGCTCTTGGTAAAGACTTCTCAAATCCGTTCTATGGTTGACAACTTGCAAATAAGTTGTATGGTCTTCAACTCACCATATCTGTCTAAGTGAAGAGTTGGCTAGCCCACAAGTTTATGGCTTGTGGTAAAGGCTGTGGAAAAACCATAACTAGTCCATAAGATTATGGCTTATGGTAAAGACATGCAAATCCATATTAGATGGTTGACAATTTACCAAAAATTGTATGGTATTCAATGCACCATAGTATTTATATTGAAGCATGGCTACTCCAAAGGAAACGGCTAACTGGTAAAGAGTTATCAAATCCGTTTATAGCTGATGATTTGCTCAAAATCATATGGTTATCAATGTACCATGGTCTTACAAACCTAAACATTGACTAGTCCATAGCAAACGGCTCATGGTAAAGACACAACAAATCCGTTTATGGCTGGTAGTTTGCCAAAAACTATATTTTTGTTGCAGTCAAGATTGGAGTGCTATGAAGACTAGTTGCTGTCAAGATTTGAAGACTTAAAGACATATTATTTTGAAGACAGAAGTTCAAGACAATCCTCTAAAGCCCAAGGTGAAGCTTAAAGTATTTAAAGATCAAGAATGTTTTGAAAGAACTTGAAGTTCATGAATGAAGATCAAGTTAGGGGAGGATTGTTAGGAAAATATTGTAAACAGACTTAATACTGTTAGTATTAAAGTTAAGTCTGTTAGTTATAGTTAGTACTGATAGAAATAGTTAGTACTGTTAGTATAGAAGTTAAGTCTGGTAGAGCAAGTTAAGTCTGCCAGCATTAACTTAAGTCTGACAGTATTAAAGTTAATACTGTTTGACCAGACAGTTAAGTCTGTTGTAATTATAGTAATAGTTATCAATTAGCGTTAATCTAGGAAGAGATAAGCATTATCTCTTAACGCGTTTAGGGTTCCTTAAGTCTTCACAATCAAATAGTAATAGTAATAGCAAGTTTAGTATTTGTTCTTATGTTCATCTTGGTATAGATATTGATATTCCGCGTCAATATTTATATTCACAGTCATTGTCTCTTATAGGATCTTTGGATTTATCCAAAGAACTATCAGTCGTTCAAGGCTCATTTAGATCCTGTTTATAAGGACCTACACATAGTCTTGGATCTAGAAGTACTGCTTAATCCTTATAACCCACATCTCATACTCACCCAGTTTGAGTTTGAGAAGCTTTGCAGTAGTTCCACTATTTGTAGATTCAAACTCCATGTCTTCTAGATCAAAGTTTCTCAAAGCAAAGCTCTGATACCACTTGTTGATCACAATCCTAGATCGATTCCTTTGATTATCTAAGGTTAAATTACCTTGGATAAATCCAATATAACTTGTTGTAGAAACTTTGTATGTATACTAAAGTATATGCGGAATTTACACCTTAATACCTAGAAGTATTATGAATAAAACAGTAATCTTGAATAAACAAATATATAACCAAATGCTCCAATATTATTAGATCAATAATACGAGTACTCTTCACTTACTACTAGGGTTTACAACCTTGAAGCATTTCTGAATCGACTTGACAACTATGAAAACTTATATGCAAAACTGATATCTCAACTAATGCCCTAGAGCCTCCTTTTATAGACTAAAGAGTCCTAGTCGGCTTATAATACATTCCTAAGATATCTTAATCTTTTCTAAACATAAACGTAATCTTTTAAATAAATACATTATGTATATCTTGTACATAAATATCTCAATACTTATCTTTACAAGTATTCTTGTTCTCCAAACAATCTTTATCTCTTTAATATGTCTTTATCCTCTTGACAGTAGAAAGTCTTCAAGCAGTTGTAATCCAACAGTTATAATCTTTTCACCAGCAGCACTAATAAACATAAGCAATAGTAACATTAGTACTAGCAGTACTAATATATACTAACAGTAGTAACTTGTACTAGCAGTCTTAACATTTACTACTAGCAGCACTAACTACTTAGCTTATATTTTAGTCTTCAACACTGAGCAGTCTTAACTTCAACTAACAGCAGTAACTTTATGCTATTAGTACTAAATTATACTAACAGTGGTAACTAGCAGTGGTAACATTATACTACCAGTACTAACTACATAGCATAATTTCCATTATGTACCTGAGCAGTAGTAACTTCTAAGAATCCTTGAAGTCTTTTAAGTCCCAACAATTACTTCCCAAAGAGCATAATCAGTCATTAAGAAGTATTGTTCTATTCTCATCTTCCAAAGCTTAAATTCATTAGGATTGAGCACTAGAAGTTTTGTAGCAGTAACCACTTGTGCAGATACTGACTCCATCTTTTCTTGAAACGACTAGATTTTGTGTGTAGAATGGTTCTTCTTTAAAGTTTCTTAACCAATGGCTCTAATACCACTTGTTGATCCCATTTGAATAGATCTTACTCTCCTTAACTTGTATATAAGGATTAGTAACCTTGGTTAAATCCAAAATAACTAAGACAGAAACTTTATAAGATATATCAAAGTCTATGCAGAATCTAGAGTTTGATCAATAAGAAGAATAACAATAAAACAGTAATGAATTTAATACATACAAGAATAACCAAACTTTAAGCCTTAATATTAAAATGAACATTCTTGATAGTGTTAGGGTTATAGAAAACCTTGAAGTTATAAAACTATAAATTCTATGTGAATGAGATGTATGAGATTCGTATGATGTATGACCTAATGCCCTAGGACCTCCTTTTATACATCAAGGAGTCCTAACAGACTTACAATATTTTCCTAACTTATCATGATCTTCTAATCAAATAACTTATACGTATATTTTACAAAAATATCTCATACTTATCTCATAAGCAGTACTAACTAGAACTAACAGCATTAACTTAACTCTAGCATCAGAAACATTCTAACACTAGTAACATTTGTACTGGCAGTACTAATATTACTCTAGCAGTAGTAATAGCTTAGACTATTTTCTCTAATCTTCACCAATAGTAGTAACTATAAGCAGCAATAGTAACTTCATATCTAGCAGCAGTAACTTCAACAACATTCAGATATCTTTTAATCCCAACATATGCCAATTGTATTGTATCTTCTTATTTCATTCTGGCATCTAAAGCTCTGTCTATCCTAAATCTAAATGTTAAGTTAATTAATTAGCAATGGCAAACCCTAGACCTGTTGCAAGGCGTGTAATTGATGACCTTGCTAAATTCAGTGGGGAAACTGAGATCCTTAAGTCCATTAAATTCTTCAAGCTGCAACAGATTTCTAAAGTTAGGCATTTCATTAACGTCTAGCGGGATGAAGCACAGCAATCAAGGAATTTTCTAGTTTAGTTAAACGGTATGATTGTTAAAAGGGAGGCCACAGATGATCTAGATGAGGTTTATGACATGCTAAAGTATTTAAGGGAGGATATGATAGCTGAAAACGATAAGTTGATAGGGGTGAATCAATTTGTTGCTGATGCAGAGGAAGACATTGACATGAAAGAAGGTCATATTCAAATGTTAGAGGCCGCTAGAGAATCTGATTAGGGAAAGGATGGGGCATCTTTTGTTTTGGTGGTTATGTTCTAAGTTTGTTTAGTGTTTTCAAGATCCAGTTTATGCTTCTACTTTGTTTACAGTATGGAATGTGTATGCATCCTTTGTTTTTGAATAAATATGAAAATTATAGGTTTAATCTAAATGATTGTATGTTGTTTATTTTGGTAATGTATTATGATTATTGTTTATGTATGGTCTAACTATTTATGTGATTGTTGTTTGTTTAGAATGTAGGCTGCTAAAATATTATCTGAAATTGGTCAGAAAGATGTTAAGATAGTTGTTTGTATTCGGCGTGTTTATTTACATGTATGTATGGTCTGGTTATGTTGATAAATGGACTTGCGCAAGGAAATACGAGATTGCTGTAAGGAAGCTAGAGAAGCTAAAATTGCGTTACGTGGAAGTATGTTTTAGTCCCTTTGTTTTTAGGTGTGTGGCTTAATGGTGTCGATGGTAGTCGAAAAGTTCAATCACACTCCCATCCAGTTGCTAATTGGAGGGCTCTATTTATTAAGGAGCTTGACATTTTGGGGGTGCGTCATGTGCCTGCAAAATTCGCTGAGTTTCTCAAGGAGATTCAGGCTAAGGATAGGGAGACCATGGCGAATTAGCATATCTTGGTGAGGGAAATGGAATTGATTGCTAGTAAGAAAGAGTAGTTCATTTAGAAACCTAAGATCCTAATGTCGTATTGATGATGTTGGAGTAGTGTCTTATATGTACTATTTGTAATGGTTGTTGAATAAGCTTTCTTTTGGATGCATGGTTGTAATTTCGTTCAGTATGTAGTTGTATAAATATGTTTGTATATAAGTTTTTTAGGTAACACTCTGTAAGATACACTTGATTTTGGCTTGAGTATGTATGATATTAAATTCAATAAAGCTGAATGTTTATGTTATCATGTTATAGATGATTAACTCTAGTTTATCTTGCAATGGCGTTTTTGTATTTAACTTATTTTATACGTGGTTAAGTATTTATCGTGTGATACTATAGTTTCTAATAATTGTAGTTTTTAGATGAGCTAGTATTCATGTGTTTCTCTTGTTGGATACAGGTCACAGTTCATATGGATGTGCAGTGTCGGTAATGGGTTATTTGGTTATGAGTTGCAAATAAGGAGGTGGAGTAATTAGGTTTGTCAATTGGGATGATGGTGTGAGATTGGGTATTTGAGGTTGTGTGTCAGGCTGTGGGTTAATTTATTTACAGGTTATATTGTTTACTTTTCAATGGTGTTGTCAGATATACTAAAAGCAGTTACAAAAGGGAAATCAGTTACAAAAGACTTGGACTATTAGTTTTCTATGATTAGTATGTTTAAAGGGCCAATTTAATTTTATGTGCAGGTGTTAATGTTTTTGAGGCTTATCAGCTACTTTGTGGCTACTGAGTTTCTCATTGCAAGAGTGAACTGAGTTAGGTTTGCCTATTTATTCGTGAATTCTGTTGCAATCTCTCATATTATATTTACGTCTATAATTTTTTGTTAATATTTTATTTACATGGCTGCATTTTTGGTTTTAGATTAGTTAACGGAGTAGGCTGAATCCAGTTATTTGAAGGATAAGATGAAGTTTTGGTTTACTCGAGCGCGTACTGAAGATCAAGCATTCACCATGTTAATGCGTGATATTTATCTTGAGCTTAAGATTAAAACGCATAAGACTCGGAGGTTGATAGCTGAGCTTGAGGCATTAGGAGAGGTTGGAGATGTAGTCACATCATTGAATCACATGAGGGAGATCGTAGGTCGTGAATTTGCGAAGCTTGCTATTTTAGAACAACTATCGGCTAGCACTGATGTGGCAATGCATTTAAAGGATGGTTATGTGACTGACATGGAATAAAAGGGGTAGCGTTTCATAGGTCCTTGTCTTTTGTTGGTTGGTTTGTTGGTCTTGTTTCATGATGTTTTAGGTCTATATTAATAATTAAGAGTCTATTGTTAAGATGTTATGATGATAACATTTGAATTAACGCTGTAATGGTTTACATGAAATGAAATTGCTGATTATAGTCTTGTTTTTATAGTTGGTGACACTTTATATATAATCATAGTGAGTTTGTGATCTAGTTCAGCCATGTTCTGCTTTTGATTTATGCAGGTATATGGTTGTTTTTATTTGGCTTTAGGTTTCATTTGAAGCTGCATGATGTGTGTGCGGTTTGTGCAGCATAATGGGTGTTTGGAATTTTGCTAATTAACCTTGTGTTGAAGACCATATGAAAGGCTTATTTGTGCAAAATCATTGAGGAAAAGAAGCTATATTTACCTTTTTAACGTCATAGGTGTGGTGTCGTTAAGTTGAGCATCTTGTCGATGTGTTTAAACGTTTGTAGCCTTTTTGTGTAATGTATGCTTGATTACAGCTTGTACTTTGTGTAATAGTAAATTTAATAAATATTGGCAAAGAATGGGTCCTACAAATATCCATTTTTGGAAAAAGTCAAAGTCAACTATTTTGGGTTGGTTAAAACAAACACCCACGTATATTTCGTCATTTCAATTATTTCTTTTCGGCTAGCTAGTTCAAAGCGGCAACTTTCAGATTTAGAAATTTAGTCAAAAACATTAACAAAGCGGGTATTACATCTGAAGGTCCATCATTCAGGTATGTAATCTAATTACAATTTGTTCCTTTTTTGTTGTTTTGGAAAACTGGCATGGCTTATTTTTGGTTGTGAAATAGTGTTATAGATATGTATAAATTAGCTGAAAGAAAATTTAAATCCTTATATGATAGTGATGTAGGCATAATGTAATTTCTTGTAGGAAAAGAGCAATAGTATAATTTAAGCGATGTTGGAGTTGTACATGAGCCCGTCAACTCAGGTAGTTAAAAGCCTCTTTGTAAACAATGTTCCAGATGCAGTTCTTTAGTTCTTTGTTGTCGTCCTCTTTCATTAGTATCTTCAGTCCGTCAAGATCTGTGATTCTTGATAGTGCGACATACAGTTGTCCATGGCTGAACACAGGATTGGGTAAAAACAGGCCAACATAATTAAGTGATTGTCCGTGGCTTTTGTTAATCGTCATTGCGTAGCATGGCCTGATAAGGTATTGTCGCCATTTCAATATAAAGGGCCATTTGGACTGTGTCGATGTTAAGATGATCATGTGTATATTGATTGTATCGCCCACGTATGACCCGGTAAGGATTTTTGCCCAAATAATAAATTCACAAAGTTCAGTAATTATGAGTCAGGTTCCATTGCATAGTCCCTTGCTTGGATTAACATTCCTCAACAGCATGATGGGGAGTTCCTTTTTTAAGGTTAAAGCGTGGGGGGGCATTCATGAAAAGTTAACCGAATTTCAGAATCCGACTGGGTATAGGAGTTGTTGGTCTAGCACATCAGTTGATGTTTTACATATCTCATCCGCACTATGGTAGGTTACTGGTTTACCTTCTAACTTTTTATATCATCATTTTTAGGAGTTAGGATTGCTCATTTTGGTAGATATGCATCGTCCTTTTGCCTTTTAATAAAGTTAGGATAGGTCTTTGTGACAATCTATTCAATCGGTGAATTTAATGAGTTAATAAAGAATTTTTTTAGAATCTCAGTCCATGTAGGTTCATCTTCCCCATCTTTCATCCTGACAGGCACTCTGCCATCACCGACAGCCAAAACCCATTGATTAAAATCTTGCTTTCGAGTGTCAAGCTCTCCGTTTGCATAATATTCATTCACCCTCATGATTCTTGTTAGCGTCAAAACCTTGCAATGTTTCCATAATTATGAACGGTTGATACACTCATTCACAATGTCTGCCTTCTTGCCCTTTGGTATTATGGGTAGGATTTGTCTAAAATCTCCCCCTAGTAACACTGTCACCCCACCAAAGAGTTTGTCCTATTTCTCTGGTGCTGGGTAGCCCAATATATCTCGCAAGGTCTTGTCTAACTCTTTGAAGGCATATTTTTATGTCATCGGTGCTTTATCCCAGATGATGAGCTCAACTTGTTGAATGAGCTCCGCCAAGTAGGTGTTTTGCTTAATGTAGCATGTGCTATTTTCCAATAGCTCTAGTGGAATAAGAAACCTACTGTGAGTAGTCCTACCGCCTGGTAGAAGCAAGTAAGCGATACCTGAGCCAAAGGGAAAAATACAGTGAGGGTTGCATTATATTTGAAATGTTGCATAGTTAGTAACTAAGTTTATTTTTAGTGCATCCCCTGATGAAGCAACAGCCAGCACTATCTTCAGCTTGGATCTTAGCCTTGAAATGATAGTCTTGTATAAGAAGGTCTTTTTGGTGCCCCCTGGTCCGTAGACAAAGTGAAACTGGCCTTTCTTATTATGAACCGAGTCTACAACTTCTTCATAGATTAAACGTTGTTCAGGGTTTAACTGTGGGTAAAGTTGATGGTGTAGAATTCTGCTTTTGTTCATGTCAAAGGCCAGTGCTTCCTTTATCAAACGGTCATCCATGTTTGTTCGTAATACGGGGTTAGGTTGTGGCAACTTTTGAAATTCTATTAAAGTTCTTCCATTCGTGTTCAACAGATCTTCAATCTTTAGCAAAAAGTAGTTCTGAATCTGTTCCGTCATAAGCTGCAATTCAGGTTAGTTAAAAAGCAGATGTTTTTTGTGTAGAATGTTGTCTGCCAAAACTTCCTAGTTTTCCTCCCATAGTTTAAGGGGGTAGCTTACGTCATAGAAGAGTAAGATGGTCACAAATATGTCACAAATTTGTGGTCCTAATGCCCACAAACTTGCTTCTTGTATCGCTTGTATCCATTCTTTGTTGTCATTCAGTAACCCATAAGTAAAACATGCCTCATTCAGTAACCCATAAGTAAAACATTCCTTAGAGCTCTTCAAATTCCTGAGGCCCCCTCATAACATTTAATAACATCTATAGGAAATAACGTTCTCCTACTGCTAGGGTAGAATAAACAATCCGACCAATGCATTAAATAGGGTACCCGTCCTGATCAATCCGTGCCTGGTATTTTAGTAAAAGATTACAGTAGTGTGGGACCACATATTTGTTGTTAAATGTGAAATTACCCTTTTTAACACATACTTTATTATCCCGCCTATGATAAATAGGGTACCCGTCCTGATTAATTACTTTTTTTGGGTAGAATGTTTTGGAAAATGTTTTGAACATTTTCCTTTTACATTACATGCAGCGGATTTCACATCCTTTCCACAGGGTTCGTGTAACATGTAGTCAGTGACAGCTTTGTACCCCACTGGGTCATCCGTTGGAGAGGGCAACTCAGTTGAAATCATATCATCTATGTCAGCTACTATCTTGCATTTATAGTATTCTTCGAGCCATAGCAGAATATGTTCATGGAGCTGGCCTTGTTTTTGGAATTTGATAACGTACACAACTATTAGAACAAAAGGCTCAGTTATTAATTAGAAGGTTTAGAAATTATAGACAGTTTAAACTATTTTAGGCAAGAGTTATTACCTGTGCGAGATTCCCCAAAAACATAGTTCTTAGTGAGGTCGTCTAATAATTATGTTAGCTTGATTTTAAACACCCTAACCCCTACTTCTGGACGATCATGGGACCTCTGACCTTGGATGTATGCGAGCATTTCATTTATTTCCGACCACTTTAGGTTAGAAGTGAATGTAATGAATAGGTCTGAGTTGCCATATGAACGGCATAAAGCCATTGCGTCTTAGTAGTTCTACATTATATACCTTGGGCCGCCTATAAAAGTATGAGGTAGAAAGATTTGTTTACCAAGGCTTGTTGCATTAGTATCACCCCTTGTAACGGCATCGCACACATTGTGGTATAGATCTACACGCAGGGTGTCTTGATTGTTTCTCGTCTAACTAAGTCTTTGTTCTTTGATTGTAGTGTATGCGTCTATCAAATACTGCTGAAATAGCCTTCCTCCTCTAAGTAGAGTTGTTCCCTGATCTTTTCTGTATTGAATAACATATGCATAATACTCTTTCATTATGACATTATCCCTGGTAGTTTTGCGCTTCCCTGTGTTAGTATGATACGGAATGTTATCATGATACCCATCTTCTCCATATAGGAATAACAAAGGGTATTGGAGTGCCATGTAGGATGGATGTAACTCTGAAATCCTTTTTGGCCTGCTATCTTTCTTGTTTACAACTATATCTCTTGTAGGTTCCCTGTTACCAAAATCATTTGTAATCAGGGTAGCAACTTCTATGACCATTAGTAAGTTTCACTACCTGGAGCTTGTTCTCTCGAATAAGAGGCGCAACTCGACATTGACAGATGTATGTGAATGACACCAATCCCTTGCCATTCGAAATGCCTTGGTAATGGCACTGTTCTGATCGAACATTCTTATCATACTCCCTAGTATTGTTCCATCTAGTCCCTAATCGCTGTCGTTATCCATAAAAGCACCTAATTGATTCCTAATCTTATTGTGGGTATCAAAGAACCACTGCTGAGCATACCTAGGTTGGGTTCTCTCTTTAGGTAGGGGAGATCCAATTCTATGATAGTTTTGTCTATTTTTGCAGAATGTATAAAGACCCCTGCCAATGTTAATTGAATGGTCTATCCTCGCTTCAAAGGATGTAAAGCAAAACATACCATTATAGACCCTAATTTGGTCCCTAAAATTAGATGTTACTGACTGGCTATAGTCAAGTATCCTGTTTAATGATGCAGGTGTTTTGTTAAATCGAGCAAGCAATATTTAACAACCCCAAATTTCACGCAGCGGAATATACAACATTGGGTGTTAATTCATAGTACAATTGTACAAGGATATAGAAAACGACTCGAAAAGAGGCGTTTAAAAACATTGTTCCATTTAAAGAAGTTTCAAAGTAAGTAAACATACGTCCAACAGGATCGTTACCAAATTCATAACATGAGTTCTCCAAAATATGGATAATTAGTTTTATAAAAGGAACAAAATACAAGTTCTTAAAAACTTTTAGCGCAGACTCCTCATACACAGCATCCATCACCCTTGGTTACCTGAGATAAAACATGCTTAAAAAGTCAACAAAAATGTTGAGTGAATCCATAGAGTTTGTAAGAGTTAAAAGAGAACACAAGTTTTGTTCATCGTGTGACTTGTTGTACGGACAACCCATTAATCAAGTTTCTATTGCAATAAGCTCATGACACCAAAGCCTTGACGTTAACAAATATCTTATATGTAATTCATGTTTCCCCATAACTAGGTATTATTGCCTTATACCTAACTTCTAAATACAAATTCTTCGTTGACTGGGTGCTCGAAAGGATTCAATTTAGACCCCCGGACATGGCTGTCAAACCCAATAGATCTATTTACTTGTACTAGCGCTTACCAATTATAGGCAATTAACAGTTCATGATGTGGGGTCTTTTGGCAATAGCTACTCATGCAATTAATCTCATATTCGGGTCTAGCATACCATAAAGTTTCTTGTGTTCATTTTATAAAACAAGCATGTATCTCCCTTGCGGGGTTTATAAATACAGTTAAAAGTTGAAAGGCAAGGCTATGAACTCACCATGAGAACAATTAAATCAGAAGTATGACAAGTCTTGAACAAGCGGTAAGTACTCCTAAGCACCTCCTAAAAGACGTGACGTGATTTAGTACGTAGAAATTAACAATACGTAAAAATTAAACATGTGATCATGAGATGTGTTTCCGAGATAAGCATGGCATTTCACTAGAACTTCCCCAAGTCATTTTTAATCCCAAATTGACTTGTGACCTGGTCTTATAGGCAAATGAACATCTACTAAGTTTTGGCTTCTAACTTTTCTTTTATCACGGTGTACTATACGTTTTCAAATTTTTAGTCTAGGCGTAAAAACTCGGTTTCTGATTTTAACTTGACTTCGTGGACTCATATCTCCTAGCTCAAAAATGTTCTATATATGAGTGTTTTACCCCTGGAAATCTATTTGTGTCTAGTTTCCAGAAATGTAAGTCTCATAATTTAAAAAGTTTCATAACTATGTGAAAAGACCATTTTACCCCTGGTTGTCCAAAGCAGAAAGTTTCAAAAAAAATTACCCTTTACTAAAATGGCCATAAATCCCAAACCATCATAGAAATGAAGGTGCGGTCAAAGGCTATGGCTTCCTGATGATGTCTACCACTGACCCAATCTTTAATATCTATTATTGTATGTCAAAAATTTGAAGTTTAACTCGTATTCTAATCGTATGTTCAGATTTGACCTATTTTCTTGTTTTGGCCATAACTCACTCATCCTAAGGAGTTGGTTGAGCATCCAACTATCCTATGATGCTAAGACATGTATCTTTCCAGTCATGTAATTTAATCATAGCCTCCAGGCCAAATATTTTTAGATAATCACACATTTTGCTACTGTTTTCAAAATAGTCCCATTATTTCAACTTAAAACCTTTATAAACTTTATTTTAATCATCATCTACCCACTTGCAATGCCATACTAATCTAAAACACCCTCAAGAACATATCCAAACATTATTATATTCAGAACTTAAACATCCATTTTCATGGATGAAAATCAAAGAAAACAAGAAATAAAAAGGTAAGGCTAATAAAAGAAAGATATGGCTTACAAAAAGAAAGATTAAGGCTAGAGAATCAAACACTAAACTCCTTTCTCTTGTGTGGGCTGATTCGAACCAAAGATCCCAAGATTACCAAGCTTCTAACCCTTCTCTAATATTGATAATACTCCTCCAACAAAACCCCAATCAAAACCCTTCAAGAAAACCCAAGAAACAAGCCCTAACTTCTTCAAATCTTCATGATTCTTTACCAAACTTTACAAGAGGCTTTAGGATGGTGTTATGATGCCTAAAAGGAGTAGGAAAATTTTGTGAGGGTGGTGATGGTGGTGGTGCTAATTTCGGCAGCCAACAAGAAGAGAAGGGAGGGAGAGAAGTTTTGAAATCTTGAGAAATGAAAAATGACTTGCATGTATGGAAAAATGGAAGTGATGATGAGGTTTAAAGAAAAGAGAGAAGTTGTTGAGTATGGGAATGTACAAAACCGGCCTAGGGCCTTGAGGTGTGAAAAATTTTTATTTTTTTTATTTTTAGTTTATAAGAGTTTAATTAAAGTATTGTGTAAGTATAAATTAAATAAAAGTAAGGTTTAAGGTAAAACGCGAGTTTTAAGCAAGAAATTTTCGTAAACGCGAAACACAACGGAAAATGAAAATGGTGTAAATTATAATCGTCGAGGAATATTATGAGATTATTAAATCACTTAAGATGCGAAGACGGAATAGATTTCTAATTACGGCTCACGCAAAGCTAAGAACGAGAATTTCTTACTAAATTGGGTAAACGTAAAACTAATAACTCGCTTAAAAATGAAAAATAGAAATAAAGCTCAGAGTAAATAGTGACCTTAAATACAGAATGTTACATCCTCCTTTCCTTAAGGGAGCGCCGTCCCGGTGTTCGATTCCTTAATCTTGTCTTCTTATTACTCGAGAAAAGACAAGGGTAATTTCTTTTAAAGAAATCTTCTCTCTCCCAAGTATATTCTGGACCTCGTCTGGAATTCCATCGTACTTTGACAATAGGAATTCGACTTTGCTTGAGCTGCTTCACTTCACGGTCCATGATTTCTATTGGTTCCTCAATAAAGTGCAATTTGTCATCAAGTTGGATCTCTTCAAGTAGGATAACCAAGTTTTCATCTGCTAGACATTTCTTGAGATTCGAAACATGGAAGGTGTTATGAATTCCATGGAGTTTGTCAGGAAGCTCCAACTTGTATGCCACGGGACCAATTCTTTCTATGATTTTGAATGGCCCAATGTACCGTGGACTCAGCTTACCACGTTTCCCAAAGCGAATTATGCCCTTCCAAGGAGATACCTTTAACATGACCATATCACCCACTTGAAATTCCATCGGTTTGCATCTAACATTCGCATAACTTTTCTGACGGCTTCGAGCAGTCAACAACTGATTTTTAATCTGCACTATCTTCTCAGTTGTCTGCTGTATCATTTCTGGACCTGTGAGTTGGCTATCTCCAACCTCACTCCAACAAACAGGTGACCTACATTTCCGCCTATATAAAGCTTCAAATGGCGCAGTCTTAATGCTCGCATGATAACTGTTATTGTAGGAGAATTCGACCAATGGTAAGTGTCGATCCCAACTACTACCAAAATTAATTACGCGTGCTCGCAACATGTCTTCCAACGTCTGTATAGTTCTCTCGCTTTGACCATCTATCTCTGGGTGGTAAGCAGTGCTTATATCCAGTTGGGTTCCCATCGCTTCTTGTAGTGATTTCCAAAATCTTGATATAAACAAACTGTCTCTATCAGAGATAATTGACGTAGGCACGCCATGCTTACATACAATTTCTTTTAAGTATAATTGGGCGAGTTTCTCTATGCTGTCAGTCTTCTTCATCGGCAAGAAATGAGCAGATTTGGTTAATCGGTCGACAATAACCCAAATGGAGTCATAACCACCTGGCGTTCTTGGAAGTCCTGAGATGAAATCCATAGTTATTTTCTCCCACTTCCACTCTGGGATTTCAAGTTGTTAAAGTAGACCGGATAGCTTTTGATGTTCAGCTTTAACCTTGGCACAGATCAGACATTTACTGACACAGATGACGATCTCAGCTTTTATGTTCGGCCACCAATAGAGCTTCTTTAAGTCTTGATACATCTTGTCTGACCCCGGGTGAATGGAATATTTAGATTTGTGCGACTCATGCATGATCAAATCCCGTAATCCTCCAAACAACAGTAACCAAATTCGTCCTTCAAAGCATTGGATTCCATTAGAACGAGTCTCAAATATCAGCTTGATCAGCCTTCCAAGATTTTCAGCTTTCACGTTTTCCTCTTTCATTGCATCAGTTTGAGCATTTAGTATTCTCTCAGGTAAATTGGTGTGTACTGTCATTACCAAAGATCTAACCCTTATTGGTTCTCTGTCCTTTTGACTCAGGGCGTCGGCCACTATGTTGGCCTTACCAGGATGGTAACGGATTTCGCAATCATAGTCACTCAAAAGTTCAATCCATTGCCGCTGTCTCATGTTGAGTTCTTTTTGATCCAGAATGTACTGTAGACTCTTATGATCTGTGTATACAGTACACTTAGTACCATATAAATAATGTCTCCCGAGTCTAAGTGCAAACACTACAGCACCCAGTTCTAAATCATGGGTCGTGTAGTTTTCCTCATGTTTCTTCAGTTGTCGAGAGGCATATGCTATCACCTTTTCCCTCTGCATTAGAACAGCTCCATAACCTTTGTGTGACGCATCACAGTATACAACAAAGTTTTCAGTTCCCTCAGGCAAGGCTAGGATAGGAGCAGAGCATAACTTCTGCTTCAAAGTTTGGAATGCCTCATCTTCTTCCGTACCCCATTCATACTTTTTGTTCTTCTCTGTCAATTTAGTTAGAGGCTTGGAAATTAACGAAAAATCCTCAATGAATCTTCGATAATATCTGGCTAAACCTAAAAATTACCTGACTTCTTTTGGTGTTGTTGGTGCAGACCAATTTTGGATAGCCTCAACCTTCGTAGGATCCACGTGAACACCTTTATTGTTGATCACATGACCGAGGAATTACACCAACTTAAGCCAAAAATCGCACTTCGAGAATTTTGCGTACAATTGCTCATTATTGAGTAACTCTAAAATGATCTTCAGATGTTCTTCGTGCTCTTCTTTATTCTTGGAGTAGATAAGTATGTCATCAATGAATATGATCATAAATTTATCGAGGTATGGCTTGCACACTCGATTCATCAGATCCATGAATACTGCAGGAGCATTGGTTAGACCAAACGACATTACTTGAAATTCATAGTGATCGTACCTAGTTCAAAAAGCAGTAATAAGAATATCTTCTTCTCTAATTCGGAGTTGGTGATAACCAGACCGCAGATCGATCTTTGAGTATACGCTGGAACCTTGAAGTTGATCAAACAGGTCATCAATCCTCGGAAGTGGATACCGATTCTTGACTGTCAACTTATTTAGCTCGCGATAATCGATGCACATACGGAATGATCCATCCTTCTTCTTAACGAACAACACTAGAGCTCCCCATGGTGATGAGCTCGGGCGAATAAACCCTTTTTCTGATAACTCTTGCAATTGGTCTGCCAATTCCTTTAGCTCGGATGGTGCCAATCGGTACGGGGTGCGCGCAACAGGTGCAGCACCCGGTAAAAGTTCAATTTTAAATTCCACTTGCCGAGGTGGTGGGATTCTCGGTAAGTCTTCAGGAAACACCTCGGGGAAATCTTGAATCATCGGTACATCTTCCAAACGTTTCTCCTTTGGTTCTTTCTCGGTTACGTGTGCCACGAACAACCGATGTCCTCTTTCGATGTATTTATTAGCCTAATGCAGGATATTATCTTCAATCGAGACGTACTACGGTCGCCCTCAACTACCAGTGTCTTGTTCTTGATGGGTATATGCACTACCTTCTTGCCACATACGATAACGGCGTCTTGATCAACTAATCAATCTATCCCAATAACTACGTCAAAAGTTCCCAGCTCAATGGGCATAAGGTCAATTTTAAATAAGTGGTTTAATAAGTTCAGGGTACATCCTCTATGGATAGTATTAGTACTAGCGACCCTTCCATCGGCCAATTCCACTTCATAGCTAGTGTCTAGTCTAACTAGATTAATGTCTATCAAGTGACTAAAACTAGTGTTCACGAAGCTTTTGTCAGATCCTGAGTCAAATAATACAGTAGCATAACGATTGTTGAGTAGAAACATACCTGTGACCACATTAGGTCTTTACTGTTTCTCAGCATCTCTAATCACGTAAGCCCGACCTCGAGCTTCCTTACCTTGTGGATCCCTTCTCTTTGGACAATAGTTCCTTGTGTGTCCCTTTTCTCTATAGTCATAACACATCACGGTTAGTCGCGCATTAGCACCCGTAGCTATAACTTTGCCCTTACAATCTCATACCATGTGGCCTGCCTTTCCACAGTTGTTACATACCACATTGCAATAACCAAAGTGATGCTTTTTATAACGATTATAGAGCAGTTTGTTTCCGGCATACCCACCTTGCTCAGCAGGGGCGGTGGTCATTGCTCAGGCATTACCCTACCTTTGTTTGTTCTGCTGGTTATGGCGGGTGTTGTCCTTGTTGTTGTTTTTGTTGTTACCATTGTTACCACCTTGTAAACTTTCCCATTTTCTTTTATTGCCCTTGGCAATTCTTTCCATTCGAGCTTAAGCCTTTTGCTCCATCAGGGCATGTGCCATGCGCACAGCCTCATTCAAGCTTGTGGGTTTGGATCCAATAACTGTACCCTTGATGTTGTCAGTTAGTCCCTGGATATAAGCTTCAAATTTCTTGCGTTCACTCGGGACCATTTCCTGACATAGTTGAACCAGCTCATGAAAGCGCTTAGAGTAAGTAGTTATGTCAAACTCCTTGACCTTCAAATTTCATAGTTCGTGCTCCATTCACTGAATTTCTTCAATGGGGCAAAACTCCTTTGTCATTAACCTTCTCATTTCAGTCCAACCGATCTGATTAGCAGCCTCTAATCCCATCGTTGCAACCTGGGAATTCCACTATGTCAAGGCACGCCCTTGAAGTGTAGCAGCAGCAATATTGACCTTCCTCACTTCGGCACATTCACTTATCCCAAAACCATTTCCGTTTTATCGAACCACCTACTTAGCTCAACAGCTCCTTCATGTCCATGGAAGACTGTAGGGTTGCACTTCATAAATCCCGAAAAGGTACATTCTCGAGCAGCTGGCACCCCACCTTGGCCCCCAGCTTCATTGTTTCCTTGTCCCCTTACATTTACCTGCCTTTGTGGCTCTGCCTCCACAACCGCATTGACCCTCTCAGTGATGAGTCGCTCAATCGCAGCTTGGTTCATTGCTTTTGGTGCCATGATTCTATCACAACACAAAGAAAGCCTCAATGAGTATTTATATAATGACATAATCGCATCATATACAAGTGAACCAATAATAACAACAATCACAACAACATCAAGTAGTAAATCAAAAGATAGCCATTGTCATCATTCATTACCAAAAAGAGTTAATACATAGTTGCATTGTTTCACAAAATGATATAAATCGTTACAACCAATGGCATCAATTCACTAACTGAAGATTCAGTTTAGTGGTTACAAAACAAAAGATGCTACTAATAAAATTAAACTACTAAGAGTCACGAGGTGGAGATCCTTGTGGCTCAGATGGTGAAGTCTCCTTCTGGGTAGGTGAATCATCAGTATCAGTAGCAGGAGCAGTGGCAGCATCACGTGCAGCAATTTACCAAGATGTAACAAAAACCTTTTTGACATAAATAAATTTTGAAAAATATTTTTGTAATAAATGTTTTATTAACTATATTAATTCAAAAATCTGGTTTTTCCCCCCTTATAGGATCACACCATTTACCAAGAAAAAAATTTTTCCCTCTAAAGACAAGAAAAGGAGCATCTACCTAGGACGACCCCAAATAGGTAGGACGGTCCTCAATATATCTGGGAGCGTCCCATATTAAAGGGACCGTCCCATATTAAAGGGTTCGTCCTCAGCTTAGACACTCATCTCTCTTGCATATAAATATTGGACTGTTCTCATCTATTTTCCAACCTTTGCACACAACTTTCTCTGTTCTAAATCTATCTCTAATCTCTTCAAATCTTTGATATAACATTGTTTAATCTTGTTTAACACATGTGATCTTTTCTTTCCTTTCAATAAAGTGTAAGATAATAACACTCATATTTGCCAAAAAACGAAGTGTTGTAGTTTAGTGTGTCTATACCATCTTTTTCTAGATTGGATCTCTTTATTTTCATTTTTGTGTAGTTGTGCAGATCCCGGGGATAGTGTATATAGTCGAAAGTATTGTATGTTGTGTCTGGTTTTGTATTATGCCTTAAAATATATTTTAAAGTTGTGATTGGTTATAGCTTAAAGATTAGGACTAGCATTTAGATTAGTGTCGAAAATTGGTATAAGCGACGTGTAACGGTTTTCTCCGCCTGAAGAGAGCTTATTGACATAGTGAAATCTCGAGTCAAATACTCAGAGAGTGGAGTAGGGCGAAGAAGAGCTTCATAGTCGAACCACTATAGTTCTCGGTGTTGTGGTTTGATTGTTCTATCTCTTTACTCTTATATTGTCTTTTATATTTCATAACTATTGTTTTATTGTGTTCGTATTGTTTATACTTATATATTGTTCATATATATTGTTGATTGATCTCACATAAACAAGAATCTAGGATTTTTTTTTTATAAGCAGTCTTTTAAATGTTAAATTCGAACGGTGAAATATTCAAACCCCACCTTATAGTTTTCCACACCTTTGTCAGGCAACCTATACTTGGTGAGGGTGCCAATAGCTATCTACATGTCATAAACATATAGACATAATGATGACTTCTTTAACCAAGATTATCAAATTTTGCTATACAACACATTTCTCAGCTGTTATAGCAAAATAACTATTAGACAAAACAACTTCATCTAACTTTTGATGTCATTGCTTGGTGTCCGCCTTAAGTCATAAAAGGACTTAATCTGTTTACACCTTAGCTTCATTTCCAGGATGATGAATTCTTGAGGTTGATTTTGTTATACCTCTTCATACAATTCCACCATTTAGTATGTGTCTTTTCATCATCTGATGAACAATCAAATTATGGATTGATGCCAAAGCTATTAGCAGTCTTATGGTACTGTTACGCGCCACTAGAGTATAAGTATCAAAGTAGTCTATCCTTGACATTTGTCTAAAGCCCTGAATGACCAACTTTGCCTTGATTATTTAACCTGTTCCAATTACCTTTATTTTCTTTTTGAAAATCTATTGCAAACTGAGCTTGATCAAACAATTACCAAGTGTATTGCTTATGATTGGTATCCATTCTCGTCCTTAATTGGTTCTTTCAGAAAAGCAACATACTGAAGACTTCATTGCTTTATCAAATCGTCTGGGATTATCCTCAACATGGATGCAACTAGGAGGGTTGGTTCACGAGACCTCATCTCATATTTCCTTCATTTAAGTATATTGAAATTGCAGGTACCAAATGACTTCTCGGAGTCCTATGCCTTTAACTTCTACGAGTTCAGGTTTAGGTTGTTGGGACCAAAAACCTCTCAACAACCTCTTCAGTGACCTTGTCAGGGAACATTGAACGGACCAATGTTCTCTAGTTTCATTTATCAGGGAATTCTAACTTAGGTTTAGGTTATGATGATAATCTATTTCTCTTCAAAGATTGCCATCCTTGATTCGATAATAAAATTCTATTTAAAAACAAACTCATTTAGGGTTCTATGACAATAGAACCTGAATGCCTTGTAGCTTAGCTTATCAACAAAAATTCAATCAACACTATTATCACCCAAAGTTTCCGCTTTGGTTTGGGATATTCTTACAAAACTGCCTTACAACCCTAAACCCTGAGAAAGTTCTGGGTGGGTTTTCTTTTAGTCCAAAGTTCTTAAGGGGTTATCCTGTTCCTTTTGTTGGGAACCTTATTTAATAAATAGCAAACTGTTAATATAGCTTTCCACTCAAATCCATGACTCAGCAATGAAACAGACATACATGGATATTAAACTTTTCTTTCCAGTACCCTGTTTATCCATTCATAATATACCATTTTGTTGCGAAGTATGGAGCATTCGTTTCGTAAATAATACATGAGACTGAATGTATTAAAGTTATCCATGTATCCTCTCTTCCTCTTAATCAGTCTTGAATATTTTTAATTAGGACTTGTTGTAATTAACTTTAGTATTATACACTTTGATTTATCTAATGCCTCCATATTTTTGAATGTTAAAAAAATAAAACATAAAGGAACTAGAAGTTTCATCAATAATGTCACATAGTATTTCTTATTCCCTAATGAAAGAATAACATGCAAATCATAAAAGTCAGTTTTGATCACCTCTAAAACTTAAGTTTCATGTTTTACATTTTAAAATAGTTTCTTAGTGATTTTAGTCAGCATGCAAGTTTTACACTTTTCAGTGTCCATATCAAAAGCTGGGATTAACTCATCCTTATTACATAGCTTGATCCTTTTAGAAGTGGATGAGTGTCCTTCTAGCATGCTAGAGGTATTGAGTTTTTCAGTTTAGTGGTTGTGATGATGGATGAATTAACAATATCATTAACAATAATTAAGATTGGAACATTTGATTACTCAAGAAACTAAAACCAATAAACAAACATTGTTTAGGACAAAATAATTTTAGCGTATTCTATCACTTGTTTATAATCCACAATTATCAAACGCTACTAAAACCAAATTCTTTCTCAATATTAGGAACACGTAAAACATTAAACAAAGAAACAATCTTTCTAGAACTAAATTTAAGATCTACACAACCACGTCCATGCACCATGGTTGTTGACTCATTTCCTATGTAAAGATTTGACTAATTATTCAATGACTCATAAGTCTTGAACCAACATATATCTTTACACACATGAATAGTTGCTCTTGAGTCAACCCACCATGCAACATCATCATCCAGAACAAAGTATGCATGTGATATATATGTAACATAATAAACCTGAAAAGATTTATTAAACATGATTGACCTTTCAGTGAGTTGGATGATCCATTCACTAAACCATTTATGCCTGAACCATTGGCTTTGTTGCCAACTTTTTCACCTTTTGTAATCCTTTTTCAAGTGTTCAGGTTTCCCACACTTCCAACAAGTCTGTTTAGACTTCTTGTTAGGATCAGTTTTGATGTCCTTTTGTTTACATTTACCCTTATTGTCTTTGTATCTTTGGAGTTGTTATGCTCCACCATATTGACGACTGAAGGACCAGCAACATTATTGCCATTTGGCTTGTTACTATCATGCACCCTGAGGGACTCCTCAATGCGCAAATGATTGCCTAACTCAACAAGAGTTAATTTCTCTTTATGTTCTAAAGTATGCTTGAATTCTCTCCAGAAAGAAGGGAATCTTATCAATGATTATAAGAGACTATGACTTAGTCTCATCCATGTTCATGTTATGTTTGTGTAAATCAACCTAAGTTTACAAGAAGTTCATGGTTTGGCTTCCATAACTTGATCTTGAATCAGTCATTTTGTAATTGGGTGAAAATCACTTACTATGGTATCTTTCTTACTTGATGCATCATAGCCTTTATTTGCCTTCTAAGGTATCTCATAGTTCTTTTTCGATTTTCATTATTTGTAAAGAAATATCAAAAAAGGAATCTTACATACCATTGAGAAATTGTTACCACGACACACATGTTATCATTCTCCCATTTTGCTACTTTTCCTGTTGGTACACAGTAGATTCTCTCCTTATCTTCAGGCATTGGTGTAGTCAACACATACACCACACTCATGGTTGATAAGAGAAAGTGCATCTTCTTTTTCCATCTTCTAAAATCAACCCCTTCAAACTTATCAAACTTGGAAAAGTTAGCCACCATATGCTTCATCACAGCAGCCATTAATTATCACAAAATAATCTTCTTTGATTGTCGGTAGTTTTGCATGTTTCCTAGTCGGGTAGAGACAATCAATGGTACCGAATATCACTTGAAGTCGTGTAATCACTTTCCAAAGAAGATTATTCGACCCTATGCCTGGGTTGCATTAATACCTCCCTGAGATAAAACCAAGTGCTTGTTTTTGTTTTTAGGCATAAATCAAGAACCATTCGCTTCTAAGTGTTTAGGTTTTCTGTTATATATTCCATGCAAATTATGATCTCCTATTTATAGGAGAAATACTCAAGCATTTTCAAAATGGAATTATGAGCATTAACGGCCAGTTAATGCCTTATATTTATCCTTCATGATTATAGGAATTTAGTGGTTACACGACCAATTAAACATGGTCATTAAATGGAGTTATAACTGTCCTTGAATAGGTTAAAGTCGTTACAAGTATTTGAATATATTCCAGTTATGTTCATTCTTTAGGGACTGAACACACTCATCAGATAGCTCACTGGATGAGCATCAAGCTGAGCATTTATTTTATCTTAAGTGTTCAGACTGAAAAGACTCACTGTATGAGTTAATCCGCGAGGATGAGTCCTCGGAAGTGTCTACTCACTGACGAGGTCCTTTCAATTTATTACTCAGAGAGTATGAAGCTGAACTCATCAGCCTGATGAATACCATTCAGTTCAGAGTTACACTCACTGAAGGGTGAACTCACTGAACTTTATCAGCGACTTAAATTCACTTACCACTATGAGAGTTAGGGTGTTCAGTGATAATGAGTGTACACTCCGCACCTCCAGCCCCATTACCCGGTATGAACTGAACCCAAAATTGAACTAAATTTCCAACAAAGGCTTGTTATATTTGAGGGGTTTCGTGCCTCGTCGGTCAAACAATGAAGTAATCAGGTGATGCAGACATCTATAAGAGGGATATTTTTTTTTTGTGTGTTTAGTGAAGTATAGTTAAATGGTGAGATGTGAGTGATTGTCACGCTGGTAAAAGCAGTAAGACAATGAAAAAGAATAACGTAACGTGACCAGGGGCGGAGTCATGATTTTTAGTTAGGGGAGGCTGACAATGCTTAATGCAGAAAGTCATAATGATAAGGGGGCTCAATGTAAAAACTAGTTAGAAAAGGCAGCTTGCAATATTGATAATTAGTGAATAATTTTGGCTAATTAGGGGTGGTCAGCACTCACTGTCCCCCTTCTAGCTCCAACCTATGATCGTGCGTTTTAAATAACCGTGCTGGTAAATCCACCGCCAATTACATTAGGTTTTAATTTGTTCAACATGTTACAAATACATATTTTTTGTGTTAATTATCGACAAAGGAACATCGATACTCAATCTCATAAATAAGATTTGATATGATAGGACGTTAATGTGGACAGATCATTACCCCTATTTTGGCGTAATCCTAAAAGTTTTAAAAAGAACTGCTTCGAGAAAGACATAGCGAAAAGAATTTTCATGTTCAATATATAAAAGAAAAAAGTAATACACAGTCGGCAAAGCGTATTCATGTTCAACAATAATAGAAAGGAAAAAAGGATACAGTCGCAAAGCGAGTGGTTTAGAAGTGTCTTCCTTATATATGAAAGTCTATACATCAGTAAATATATGGTGTATTAGTCCACTTTAGTAACTTTTTATGTCCAATTTATTTTCGTAAAAATAGGTTTTTTATACATAGAATATAATTTTGTAGTTTGACTTTAGGCTAATCGTCTATAACGTTGTATTCATCTCCAACCATTATTCATTCATTTATACCTTTTGCATTACACAATGAACGTGCAAAAAGTGTCTCAATTAGTATACATACCCACCCATAATACATGCAAAATTTTCCAGATAAAGATAAGTTGTTGAAAGTCTTTTTCGTACCGTAAAAAGATAAAGTATTTTAACTTTGTGTGTAAAAAAAAAAAATTGGGGGGGCTATTATTCGGATAGTTACTATCAAAGATTGTCGGCTTTTCTGATGAGATAGATGCTTGATAAGTGCGCAATAATTATGAAATAACGAATAGTTTGAAAGGACAAGAGAAGCTTTATAATTAAATTCTAACAAACTTTTTTTAGTTTGTCAATACTAACGTCAATTATTTTTTTTCGGGATTTGTGTGGTACGGTATGGATTTTTTAAGCAAGGGTCATGGCAAAGGGTCCTAGCCAAATATGTGTGGACACTGTCCCTCAACCGTTCCATCATTTTGCGCTGTCATCAGTGGTACGACGGTGTCGGGTTGTTTAGTTTGAGGTTTCGACGGGCCGACGGGCATGTGTTGGAATTGAATCTCGCAGTTTTGTATGTTTGTTTGTTTTTGTTTTAACGGCATAATTTTTTTATTAGATAAGACGAAAAATAGCATGAAATAGATATTAAAACGCACCAAAAAAAAACACTCCTTAAAAAACCAAAACCGAGAGGAAAAACCCAAGATTAGTCTAAAAACAAACCTAAAGCTTCGAAGTCGACACCAATAATCCCTAGAAACCCAACTTTAAGCAACGACGCCTATAAAATACACCATTAAACTCCACAACACCACTTCTAAGAAGCTAAAATTGAGCACTTAAGCGTCTTTGAGATCGAGAATTTTGATCAAAGTCATAATCCTCTTCGCAATCATCATCCTTCGTTTGGATCTCGGTTTTGTTGTAGCTTGTTTTAGCTTGGGGTCATGTGTAGTTATTGCTAAGTTTTAGTGTCATTGTCGTATTAAAATAAGCTCACACAACTCTAAGAAATAATCGAAATTCTACAAAATGAGAAATTTCTCTTATTATATAAACATGTAAGTTTCTCAAAAATGCGCAGTAGACAACCCTTTAAAAATCGTCCTTATTATACTGAGGATAAATTCTAATTAAAAAGGAAACAAAATCTCATTCAAAAAATAAATTGATACTGTCTAAAATATAGCTCTACAATAGAAAAAAACGCCCTTTTGAGGCCGGGAAACCACCCGTAAGGGCCCAAATTTGACAGGGCTCATGATGAAGCGATGAGTCTTGACTGTTGGGCCATTTCTGAGTGACCATGCGAATTTCAGCTCAATCCGCCACAGAAATTTGTTGCCAAAAATAACCGTCAAACGTATTTGTCAAGTTGACTCGCTCGTTGACCGTATCTGCATCATCCTCCCCTTCATGAAAAAGACATGACCTCGAGTTTGGTTCATCATCACTATCTCCTTTATATGGTGACAAATATGCAACATTAAAAGCGGCAGAAACATTATAATGGCCAGGAAGCTCGATCTTGTACGCGTTTTCGTTGATCTTTTTAAGAACACGAAAAGGACCATCTCCTCGCGGTTTCAACTTCCCAAAACGCCCTGTCGGAAAATGCTCCTTACGAAGATGAATCCAAACAAGATCACCCTCCCGATACAAAACCTGGTTACGATGTTTATCTGCATGTTCTTTGTATTGTTCATTATGCGACGATAATTTTTCTTGAAAACTGTCCGATGCAAACTTTTAATCTGCTCAGAAAAAATGGTCAAGACCCTTCCTCACTAAATGGTAACCAACTCTGGTACAAGGGACCAAATCCAGAGGAGTAATTAGATTCCGTCCATACACAACTTCAAAAAGACTCTTACTTGTGGTGCGATTAACCGACCTGTTATAGGCAAATTCAGCTTGTGGAAGAATAAGATCCCATTGTTTGGCATTGTCCCTAATTAAACTGCGCAAAAGATTTTCTAAGTTCCGATTGATAACTTCAGTCTGCCTATCAGTTTAGGGATGATGGGAACTACTGAACTGTAACCTAGACCCCAAACGAGTCCACAAAGTACGTTAAAAATGACTCACAAACTTGACATCACGATCAGAAGTAAGAGTTTTAGGAATACCATGAAACTTCACAATTTTTGCAAAATACAACCTCGCTACTTGACTAGCATCAAACGTTTTTAAACAAGGTACAAAATGAGCCATCTTCGAAAATCAATCAACAACTACCATAACAGAATCTTTAGCTCGCTGAGTACGAGACAAACTTAAAACAAAATCCAAACTGACATCTTCCCATGGAGCAACAGGACACAGACAGATAGGAGGTACAAACCCTGCATTACTACTATGTGTTTGGCAATGTGGCATGTCGACCACTCTCAAGAAGGCATGTTGAAATCACGTTCCCATTTTGGGGCCAAAATATAAAACTCACGAAGTAGGGACCAAGGGTCTTATCTCGCCCAGTGACCCGCTAATCCACTTGCATGACCCTCTAAAATAATAGCTTCACGCAAAGAACAAAGAGGAATACATAACCGCGCACCTTTAAATAAATAAGCATCCAGCTTGGAAAACTGCTGAAAAGGACCATTATCACATTTACTCCATATCTCCTTAAAATAAGGGTCATCGCAATAAAGCCCACGAAACGAATCAAAACCTTACACTCGAATCTGCATAGTGGTAATTAACAAATGACGGCGACTAAGCGCATCCGCAACCTGATTATCCGACCCAACCTTATGTCGAATTACAAATGAAAAAGCCTGAATAAATTCCACCCACTTAGCATGGCGAGGCTTCAGCTTATGTTGTCCCATTAATATATTTTATGCCTCATGATTATTATAAACTTGCAAATTATTAGAAAGTAAATAATGTCCAACCAAGTATCCAAAACTACGAACAAATAGCATTAAAATTAATTCATCTTAAGTGGAATACTTGCGTCTCATTATAAAAAACATAAATTGATTCTGTCACAAATATAGCATATAAAATAGAATGAAAAACGCCCTTTTGTGGATGGAATGAAACGAACCCCCGAAAGGATCCAAACTGAATGGGCTCATGGCAAAGTGAAGAGTGTCTTGACCGTTGGGTCACTCAGAGTGACCATGCGAATTTACAGCCCAATCCGTCATCAGAAATTTGTTGCCGCAAATAAGCGCCAAGCGTATTTTATCTTGTTGAATTCGCTCGTTGACAGATCTGTATCAGTTATTTAGGTTGGTTTTTTCTTTTTTTCTAATCGGAAATACAAAAAGTCGCTTACTTAGTATCTTGTTTTAATTGAGTAATGGATTGAGAGACTTAATTTTATGTCTAAAGTTGTTGTGAATAATTTATTTGGTAATAACAACATAAATCATTTCCTATAATCTAACTCATAAGCTTTTCTTTTTGGGAGGGTGGTTCGGTGGGTTAATTCGGGTCAGGGTTCGGGTTGACGGGTCAGAGAAACCTCAACTCGAACCTGACCCAATTTAATTAATCGGGCCAGCTATGTCAACCCTAACCTGTTTAAACATAACCCGAACCTGACCCATTTAACCCATATATATTTAGGTTGGCGGGTTAAATAGGTTACACGGGTTTTCAGGTTGACCCATTTAACCCGATTTATATATAAAAGTTGACACATTACCCGGGTTAAACAAGTTAAATAGGTATGTAAGTTGATCCATTTAACTCATTTAACCCATTTAACCTTATAATAAAATATATGTAATTTTTAATTTAAGAAAAAAAAAACTTAAACGGGTTGTCGGGTCGACCCGATTAATTTATTCTCAACCCGGACCTGACCTGTTTAATTAACGAGTTAGATAGGGTAACCCAAAACCGACCCGAAATCTAATTAGACTTAACCTAAACCTGTTAATTTTCGTGTCGGTTTCAGTTCGGGTTTCGTGTCGGGTCAAAAATTGCCACCCTAACAATAAGCATATATGTAATTGGTCATTCATGTTCTGAATTAGTTAAGTAACACCTTAACTTTTATATCATAAAACTATTATTCCAACACAAGTTTTCGTAATTGGTCCTTCATGGTTCGTGATTTTCTTGGGGTTATCTAGTTACGGATAGTCTCTGAGATTACTCAGTCGGTTGCAAAGTGTAGTCTTAACGTAAAACTTCGTGCTTCGCAAATGAACGCTGGCCGCTAAAAACTCGTTTTTTTTTTCTTGCATGGCAACTTTATTAAAAAAAACTAGCAAGGAGCTAGAAAGACATTACAAAGAAATAAGATAGGGGTTTTTTTAACCAATACTCCCAAGAAAACACCCTATTACATCTACTAGAAATCCATAAAAAGGATGTCCAAGAATCAGTGTCATCAAAAATCGTTTTAATTCGATCGATTAGGAGGCGAAGCGTCAAAGGGACCAACTGATTTCGACAGCCTCCAAAATCCGCCACCAAGCAACATAAAAAACACCTTCTATATAGACTTGAGACGGGAAGAATAGTCGAAAGGGATAAGAACCTAGCATCCAATCCGAGAAAAGAACAAATCTCCTGCCAAATACCACATCCCAACGAACGGACATAATTTTTCGATGAACAACCCGGCACGTAACATCGAAACGAAAACATGCGGAACAACCTCCACTTGCAGCATTACCAAAGAGGACACAGTGTGAATCCAACAAAACGCCTCTAGGCTAAGGTTGGACTCTAGAGGTAACCTATCACGACGAGCACGCTCAGAAAAACATTAATTTAATGGGAATGAATTTTACCCATCTCGTTGCAACACCGACGCAGGGGAGAAAAAGTCATCAATAAAGTTTCTGTTGACTTTAACCTGAACTCTCCATCTCCCGACAAATCACAAGTCCACTATCTTTGGAAGACGAGAGGACAACCGAGTCATAATTGAAAGAAAGGTCACCCACTGCTGTAGATCTGTCCTTCACGCACGTCCCGGCGATAAAGAAGTGAGATCCGAAGAATGCTCTATTTGATTAGCCACCACAATCTCCTTATCCAATTCGAGAGCAAACAACGGGGAAACTGAAAACACAAAGAGGGGCTTAGTTAACCATATATACTTACCAAAACTTAGACTAGACCGTCCCAATCCGTTCTGACAATGCGAGAAAGAAAATCAAAAACCGAATCTTTCAAAGATTTTACTTCACTGTATCGAGCTTCTACAAATACAATTTTAATGAGAATCTTTCTCACATGTTACCACAAAATTAGTCACAAGTTTAAAGTATCTCAATCATCTTAATCTGTTATTTTCAGTA
Organism: Tanacetum coccineum; assembly: GCA_026074375.1. NCBI lineage: Eukaryota > Viridiplantae > Streptophyta > Magnoliopsida > Asterales > Asteraceae > Tanacetum > Tanacetum coccineum. The sequence goes on from BQNB010001496.1 coordinate 125,222, forward strand.
TCGTTAATTTCGTATTGTCATTGGTCGTTTTGGGCCTCGTGTGTTTCATTGTAATTCATGTCATCTTGCTAGATTCAAATTATTTATACAATCGCTTTTAGACAATATATTAGTTACCTCGACTACGTATATTGTATAGACGCGTAACTTTTTTGAACGGCTTTAGTATTACTCCGTATTAAAGACACACTTTTTACAATGACTTTATATAACAAGAGCTTTCGTGCTTCGAGTATCGACAGGATATTGTTAGAGACATTGACATATGTAGGTGTGCCAAGATCTTCGCCAAGAAAGAAGCACTTGTGAACTTTTTAATTGATCCGTCGGATGAAACATCCACACTTAGACCTGCTGGCGTTTTGGTTTTTTGGATGGGTTGGAAGGAAACTTGCGTTCGTGGATCTGACCGAGGTATCTCCTCTCGTGGGGTAAGTACTTAGGGGTTTACAGTGGGTTAGGCAGCTTAGAAAGTCGCCTTGTGAAAAGTGACAAAACACGAGAAAGCATGCATCGAAATTCAACACGTGTTTATTCATTTCACATTTGTTACCTTTGGTTTACTTGCATATGAGGCGGTGGAGCTGCTTAAGAGTGTCTAACGGGTTATGAACAATAATATTATCTAGATCCATAAATGTGGTTTTTAAAAGTATTAGGTTTGCAATCCAAAAAGAGCTAGCGACGCAGCTTGCTGCTCGTTTGTCTTCCACTATCTATATATATCCTAGTTTTACTAGATAAGAAAGTCTTCACATTTCATCCATTCAAACCATGACTTATACGCGGTTGGCTTCTTGTGAACCAGTTCAAGAATAGAGCGTCTACTTAGATGGTTTAAGAATTATTGGTTCAAAAATTTGTCTACCATGGTGAGCGAAACTATTATAAGTCTTACATTTATCGGGTATCACATTTTATCAAAAAAAACCTATTATTAAGTCTATTTTGAAAAGGTTTCTAAATTAATGTATTGATGATTGACAATTTTAGTAACTACTAAAACTTTATTTATAATGAGAATAAAAGTTTTAGTATGAATAGGTTTGTAAATTAATGATATAATATTTATAAGTTCATCTCACTAGTAGATGATTATAAGAATCAAACTTTACCATCATTTACCAAAGTGTTTCAATCTAACAGAGTCAAAATAAACGTCATTCCTATTATGCCCAGGCATGTAAACGTCCAAACATGACTTCAATGAGTTTGGAAGTGCAGTCTACTCAGCGAATGAATCCAAGTCATCCACTGTCTTTCAATCCCATCCTATTAGCCACCATGGTCCAAAGATCGCAACCAATATAGTCACATAAAAATAACTGGATAATCACTTGAAAATGTATTAAACTTGTCGTAAAATTCTATACTATATACTCGTATCAAACTTTTAATTTTCTTATCGTATATAGCTGACTTCTTAATTTTCCTATTGTATGTTTTTTTTTTGGAACGGCAATTTGTGGCTACATGGCTCCTAGCCCAGAAGGCGTAGCGAGCCCACACAACCAGGTTGGGTCCAGCCCAGAAGGCAATGACACCCTTCCCTTTACACACGCGGGAGGAAACCCCTATCGCCCTAGACAAGACTCGAACATGAGACCTTGCCTAGGAGGGTAAAACCTCCATACCATTGGACCAAATGCCCGTTGGTAATTTTCCTATTGTATGTGGTAAAAACAAATTAATCGATAGTTAGTATTTTATTGATTAGTTAGTTCAATACCTTACACCTCATACTACTCATAAACTCGTGATGACGCTAAAAAACAAAAACACTCATCTTCTTCAGTACCAACGACACTCATCATTTTCTTCCTCGTCCTACGTCAGCCATTTTAACACCAAAGTTTTATCGTCTCCGATAGACCATTGCAAATTAGTGTCTGCACCGGAAATCGTGTTCCCGCAACCTTTATTGAAAGTGCTTCTATTTATGTTGTGGTTTGGTGGTTTGGAGTAATAATATAAAATTTTGTGAGTCGGATAGATGTCAAAGGTTTCGTCCTGTTGCCTCACTAACCGCCACGCGTTTTATTAATTGGATTTTATGCACCGTGCACGAATGTATTTTACATTATGCCATAACAGCTGGGTTGGTTAGTGTTTTAAGTACTCTGTAACATAAACTGACCAACACAGTATGAAACACTCTGTTTAAGATTGAGATATAGAAATACGATTTACCTACTAGTTATAGATATTGTTACACTGGAAGTCATGTATTATGGAATTATTTAGAAAGAAAAAGATATATTATTAGTGTGGAACCATTTTCTGTATCGTATCAAAGTTGAAAATTGTTTGTTTTTTCTTTTTGTTTTCTAAAATTATCTCTTGCGAGTAAACAGAATGGTGCATTGTATAGAGATGTGGATATAATGTGTTTTGTTTAGTGGAAGTCCATTTTGTTCCATATTCAGTTCTGTTTCTTTAAGGAGCGCATGCTTTTTAATCACTTTGGCATAAGAAAACAATGTTCAAAATACACTAATGGGATAAGAGACAATGTAAGAATCATTTTAGTTTTGAACTTGTGATAGAATATTGCGAACTTATGGCTAGCTTGATTAATCTGGAAACTTATGAAGAAACCAATAGGTTATTATAAATTGCAACAAGTTTGAGTAATGCTTATATTGCTTTTGGATAATATATACGGAGGAATTTGATCAATGAGACGATGGTTTAAACGATGAGATGAGCGATGTCTTCGACCGGCAAACAAACAAAAACCAACGTATATAATGCGATTGTAACGGTAATATCATTGTCTTTCAAAACACAAAACTACAAGTATTGATCATCGGGTTAACTAAAGTCATTGCAATGTATACAATTATCATTTCACAAATTAATCTGTTCTACCTTCTTTTTTAAAGGCATGGGAATGTTATGAGACATACACTCATGACAATATTGTCACGGCAAAACAAGATAGTGACAACGCCGCTTCCACAGGAAGGTTTACAACTTTGCGACGACAATTATCGTCGCTAAAGGTATTGTCGAAGATAATTCATTGCCAAAGCGTCGTTGCCCTAGATCCGTCGCTAAAGACAAGGTATTTTCTAAATTAAATAAAAAAATTTATTTAAATTATTATTTTATTATATAAATATATTAAATATAAATTATTAAAATAATAATATTTGCTTAAGTACGTGCCGTGGCTAAAGAAGGCTCCAGGCAAAAGTAATAGTCATTTTTTGACGACATATGTCGTCGCTAAAAGTTGTTGCATGAAAAAAGCAGTTGAAAACAATAGAATTTATACAACGATACATAATTATCCAAACTCACCCGATAGAAAAAAGCAGTTTATACAACGATAGAAAAAAGCAGATACAATTTATATCGCTAAAAGTTGTATCGTTGAAAAACTTATGAATTAAAAAGATGTGTACGATCTGAGAGCAATGATGTGTGTTTTACAAGTCTTAAATTTATAATACTAGAAATACTGATTTTTACTAAAAACACAACACTCAAGAAAGTATACCCTTTCGTGTATAGTATAGTTTAAGGTAGTTCCAAGTCATTCAAAAGTGGCTTGTAGCAATTCACACATCTTTATCAAGATAAACAAAGCTAATGATTGCACGGCTCAAAAGCCTAAACGTGTGTTTATTAAGCAAGCAAAAAAAACAAGGAACGATTCACATAACATAATAGCTTGAGTTGGAGCAAGACTTTATATAAACAAACGCATACATGTCTTATTATGTCGGTAATCATAATAACCTTGCATAAATCTACCAATGATAATATAGGAATCATTTCGGCATTATATACTATCTACGAGCGCCCTTAAGGAATGGTTTTTATCAAATATGCATATTTTGAATTCTCTCCCAAACCGGTCGGTAAACATAAGGAAGGGTCTCTTAAACACTATTTCAATTGGTTTATTTATCAATTTCACTCACTCAATTCACAAAGTTGATTTTTGACAAGCCATAGACAAACGAATTCAAAATTACATCAAGACATTAATCCTTTCGGCTTTATTTCAATTGCAATGATATACCAAAATATAAAACAATGATCCTAAGTAAGATAACATCGATTCATAAACATATAATTCACAAGTCATAGCAAAATCATCTAATTATTATATCATGTTTCACATTTCAATGTATGAGAACAAGGTACCAAAATCGATATTCGAACTGTAACAAGCACAAAACCAAAAACTTCATGCTTCCTTATACAACCAACATCCTAAACCTACTGAGATGCCCCGAGAATCTGTCATGAATCCTTTGAAAATTCAGCAACACGTTGCCAAATGGTGTGTTTGGTAACGGGTTTAATTTAGTGACATAGAAGGATTTGGTGTGAATCCTCTAGTATCAAGATGATATATGTTAGGGTTGAGTGTACAGGAGTTATGAGGTCTGGAAATAGTGGTGGAACATTGGTGAGTCGGGGTGGTGATGGTGGTGGTAGCATGGCGAGATAAAGGGGGTGTTTGGATCATAGGATTCAAGGATCCTCACCACTCCTTTCTCCCATCTCAATTGATTTCTATGATGGTATGTAAGATATATGATGGTATATGAGTGTGTGTTAATGGCTGGAAATTGCTACGCTATTTACAGGCCTGTCAGGACCAGAAGTGCGGCTTGTGCGGCGTAATTTTGTGTTTGTCGGTGGAATTCCATTAGTGCTGGAGATAAGTGCGGTGTACAATTTTGGAAGTGCGCCGTACTTCAAGTAATATTGTTTTCAATTTATTTCGGGTGTAAAGTGCGGCGCTACACACAAGATTGTGCGGCTGTACTCTTTAGTATCTTGGGATGTATTCTTTATTTTCTTCTATCTTTACTTCCATAAGGTATAAACACTTATATCTTGGACATTTTATGCTTGGACTATCTTCAAGTGAACCTGCACATATTTTATACTATTAAGTATCGAAAGTTAATATAATTAACCATTAAATATATTAAAAGCATAGATAACACATATAGAAATATGTATAAAATGCGCGTTATCAAATCCTCTCACACTTAAACTTTGTTTGCCCTCAAGCAAATCCAATTAAAGAAATTTAGAAACATAATACCTAAATGACAAAACAAGGGAAATTTTAAATTTTTGAAAAATTTGAAAATATCAAAAATATTTTGGGTTTTATTACAAATAAGCGCAAAAGGCGAACTCCCCCACACTTAATGGTTTGCTTGTCCTCAAGCAAAATAAAGAAAGAAATAAGCTTTACAAAACAAAAAAAAGAATTATGAAAAATATTTTTGGATTTTTATTATGTGAAAACAAAGATGTTTGACAATACCCAATGATCTTAAAGCTGTTATAACATGACTAAGCACATCATGAATAAGGAAGAGTATAATTCACTCAAACACTCGTATGTGATGTAATACAGGGTAAAAGTAAATCACACTCAATTGCTCAAACATGACTTTTAAGATTCTCATAAGCTTGTACAAGAAATAAAACTGCATCGACGTGGCGTAAGCACCATGTATAAATATCAAAAGAGGATTTTTATTTGGGTTGTAATGTACATGCTTCGGGTTTATAAAGGTGTGGACAAGGCATGAGAAATTATATACTGGAATGGTTATAAATGCGCAAGTAATGTCATCGATCCCGAGTCAGATATGCTCTATCAATCGGGACACATCTCTGGTTTCAAAACTTTATTTATTTACTATGTTTTATTCTAATATATTAACCTAAGTGACAAAAAATTTAAAATAAATTTAGGTTTTTAGATTACCGAGGACGAACAAAAGATATAAGTTCTATAAAAAAAAAAAAGTCTGAAGACAATCAAATAACATACTGAAGTGAGAAAGAGGGTGGATTTCGACGAGAGAGTGGTGGATGAAACAGTTTAGAGAGAGAAAGAAACATGAAAGGAAACTTGTATTATGTGTGTAAAATAATGAACAACCAACACTTCTTATAAGGGCATGGAGAGGTGTTTATATACCTTAATATGGCCGGCTCATGGATAGGCTTTACATGGGCTTTCCATGGGCTTTTTCTAACTTGGCCTATTAAGGTTCCAAATAATACTTAACGAGCTAACGATAGTTATCTATGAAGTGATCAGGTACTTTTCCTAGGATTTTTGGTATTCCTAACAATTCTCCCTATGGAGTTCACTCTAGTTACAAAAACTTAAAACTAGCATACATGAGGTATTCACTTCTTATGTCTCACCGACTTCTTGTTCCTTTTTCTGCTTTTCTTGTGGATTATGGCGTTAGTGATCTTGACTTTTGTTGAGCTTGTTCTTTTATCTTGAATTGTATGTGACTATGTGATCTTGAGCATCTTTGAGATCATCATCCAGCATATCTCTTTTCCCATCATGTATAACTGTGTCATTTTTGAACTTGTGGTACTTTGGGACCGACATGCCTATCTGTTATTGTTTCTTGGTCTTGAAAGCTTGAATAAGACATCTTTCTTGAAATTCTTAATATTTAACACTTCGTCACTTCGAGAATAAGACGTTCCGGTATTGAGTGACGTATACTTCATTAATATTCTTTGACTTTTATACTTCGTCACTTCAAGAAAGTCGTTAGTATCCGAGTACGCGTAGTCTTGGAACATGTACTTATTACTAGAGCTTTCATGGGTATCCTTTATATTTTCGGTCGGGTATGAGCATGTGGCTATGAATCTGTGAGTCAGCTGGAACCAGGTACCTCCATGACCATCTTTATGTAAATCTGCAATAAAACAGTTAGCAATAAAGCGGGGGACGAATATGGCTTTGTCATTCGCCCGTGTTTGGTTGGAGTAACCTTCGAATCCTTTTATTTTTTTTATCTTTTAGGGTTTTAATTTTTTTTTATTTATGGCTGTGAATCAGGTAGATTCAATTTAAGAAGAATCTCCTTTGACATGATTTCTTGCTGAAGTATCGAATCTTACTAACACAGTGTATAAGATTCTCAAACGCAGCATGTTCTAATTACCGGAACGTACTCAAAGCAGACATCACCGATAAGAGTATAAACATTGAGTTACTATCACACCGATTGAACATAAAAAATTGATTGAAAAATCGAATCGAGTGTACACTCGGCTAAAAGTGGTTTTGTGACGATCGAGAGTGTTAATCATTCAAAATTTTCACTAAAACCCTCCAATTATTTACTGGGAACAAGTTTGATTCATTTTATGAATCGCACCACGTTTCTTATCTAGTTGTTCACAAGTTTGTTTATTGAATCGCCTACAAGTCACCTACCCCAAGAGATTTTTGATGTTGGCTCATGCAGGATTTCCATCATCATTGTGAATTACTTTAGATATCACTCTGTTTGTGCTAGCAAAATAACAAGGATTTGTGTAGGAACTCTTTATATTTTCGTTATTCACTTGTGTGAAATAGCAAGATAATTTTGATAAGTGTCCTAATGAGATTTATCGGATGATCTCTTTTGGTCTAGAATCAATAGTGCTGGGTTTCGTGTGATAAGTATAGTATATATCTCTATAGTGCAAACTTTCACTAACCAAGATACCGTAAGTAATTAATCACTTAGGAAAGTAATTAATACACGGGTCGTAAATTCCTCGAAGAAGTCGTGAATTGAGATTTGGTGATAATTCGGATTCGAGTTAAGAATGGTTAAAAGATTTTTGGCTTTTGAATTATACTACAAATTTAATAGCACAATTAAACTATAGAAACGATTAAAGAAACTAAAATCAATTAACTAGCACGAAAAATTAACAAATGTGAATTAAAAACGTGAGCTAAAACTAGAATTTAAAATCTAAAGCACTTCTAATAACAAATTTAATGCCTAAAAATCACAAATTTAAAAAAAAATTTAGGAAAAAGAATTAGAATTTTTAAACTATTTTTGAATTTTTTTATGAATTTCTAAAAAAAATGAATTAACTAAAAATAAACTTTTTCTAAAAATTATCACTAAAATTCTACTTTTATTTTTCAAAAATACTAGATTTAAAAAGAAAATTTTCACAAAAAGAATTAAAAATTTTCAACTATTTTTCTATTTTTTATGATTTATCTAAGAAAAAGATATTACTTAAAACCTATTTAAATTCCTAGAAAATACAAGCTTAATTGGAAAAATAAGGAAAAATGAATTTTATCTACTAAAAATGTGCAGAAAATCAATGGCACAAAAATGCCCAAATTTTATAAAGCAATTAAGCCCTAATTTTATCAATTAAAAACTAAACCTAATTTATAAAAACTAATTTCAAAAATATTAAATCTATTTTATTTATTCTAAAAAGACAGGGTAAGAAATGTAATAAAAGAAAGAAAAGGGTAGGCGGGCAAACTTTCTATATTTTACACTACAGTGTAAACGGGTACCCCTAAACTATGGGAAAAGTACTAAACAGACCCTGCGACTTGGCTTATTTTTGTCTTATTAAAAAGTGAAAATAAGCAAAAACTTAAAACATGAAAGTTGTTAAAGAGCTTATTCTAAACAACTTTAACAAAGGCACTTTAGACTTTTGTCCACAGAATAAGCTAGAAATTAAGCTCTTTGTTCTGCAAAACAAAAACTAGGCTTTAACTAGCTTTTTCAAACTTTTGCTTATACCTAGCTTAATTCTACATGAAAATAAGAACTAAAAGAAGCTATAAGATGCTTGTAATGTGTACTAGGTGTATCTAACAAGAAATAAGCTTCAAATGAACAAATATAACAAGAACTTTGCTGTCAAACAATGACAATTCAGGCTTATCACTGAAAATTAGCTTTTCCTAATAAGCTAGTAAGCTTATTACTAATCCTTAGAAGCTAAATTTTTGAATATAAGCTATGCTATGGATATAGAACAAACCTAGATAAAAGATTTTTAAAATGATAACTAGAAAAGAGAAATCTAAAAGTAATAAGCTAGTGACCAATCTGCTGCTATACTACTTTTTGAAAGTACAAATAAGCTAATCTAAAAGCTTAAAATGAAAACTAAAAGATTTATTATACTAAGCTAATGGAGTACTACTTAGATGCTCACAACTAGATTCTAACTCCTAACTATGAATGCTAAAAAATTGCTTAAAAGATCATAAGCAACAGCAGTATAAACTGCTGTTTGCTGATGCAATTGGCAAAGAACTAAAGTGCAGGTAAAAACTCTAGTTTAAATCTCTTAAACTAACTAACTAAGTATTTCTGAATGTGCATTAACCTAAATTGAACACTAAAATGGTGTTAATCACCTAACTCTAAAACTTCTTTAAACTAAAACTGTCCTGGTGCTAAAATTATCCTTTTAATCTCTAAAACTTGAAAATCTACAAACTAACTTATAAAACCTGTTTTAAACTTGATTATATAACTAAATTCAACTATATAAGGAATTTTGATTCTGACTTGTTGACTTTTAAAGGTCAAATATGCATTGTCCCAAACACTCCCTATCTAAATCTGTCCCAAACTTATTATACTTAAAAGCTATTTTAAAACCTAAGACAGCTAAACCTTTTATCTACTCACACTAGAACTTACCTAATTAAGCTAAATGAGCTTTAAAACCTAAAGCTTATTTGTAGAATTAAGCTACTTACTCACTTAGCTACTTCTACTTACTATGACAGATTTGACAGAAATGAAAATTAATGA
>BQNB010001497.1:0-131010 GCA_026074375.1 Tanacetum coccineum
TCCACATTTAGGAACATTGTGCCTATAAAAGTTTCAACATCTTGACCAAAGAGTGTTGCAAATGCATGTTTGAATCCAGACTCGGTTCGAGTTCCTTTTAATTTTTCGTGTGAAAAAAGCTTGAGGTGTGAATAAAGTTGTCGAAAAGATACCATGCAACTCTTTTTTGCTTTATCTTCAATTTGTTGCATTTGTTGTTCTTCCGAATTCGAACACGAAGATAAAGTATCTTTCGTTTCCATTGTACCGTGAATTATGAAGTGAAAATGATTTGTAGTATCTTAAGTGGATATGATGTGATTGAATCTGTGATTAATTGAAAGTAATTAATTTCCACGGGATTTTACAAGTCAAAGATTTAAACCGAGAAATTGAGTTCTTTCGCGGGATTTTACAAAATCAAGAGGAAACCGTGAAAAGTTAATTGTTGATGTTAAATTTTGTTGATTATGTTTGTTGTTGTTGATTAATTGTCCTTGTAGTCCGAATTAAAGTCCAGAGTCCTTGTAATTAGTCCTTGAAGTTTGTTTGTCTTGATGTTATGTTTTGATTAAACGGTGATTAATAGATTCCCCAATACGGTGATTAATAGATTCCCCAATGGGTTTTCAATGGACGAAACACAGTCTTCTTTAGACAAAACGCAAGAATCTTGGGCAAACCTCAATGAGCAAAACGCAATGGTGTGTTGTTTGTTGTTTTTGTTTTGATTATAATATTCCCAAATTCGGTCATATGCCCAAAGTCGGTCACATGCCCACTTGATGCGCGGATCGACCTTTAGATTTGCTAAGGACAAAACAAGGGTTTTCAATGGACAAAACGCAGTCTTCTTAAGACAAAACGCAATGATTTATTAAGATTTAGGCAGCATAACGTTTAGATTTGCTATATAAATGGTCTTCAATGAGGCAAAACGCAGTGGCAAAACGCAGTCTTCAATAAGCAAAACGCAATGACCAAAACGCAGTGACCAAAACGCAGTCTTCAATAAGCAAAACGCAATGACCAAAACGCAGTGACCAAAACGCAGTCTTCAATAAGCAAAACGCAATGACCAAAACGCAATCTTCAATAAGCAAAATGCAATGACCAAAACGCAACCCGCAAGCAAAACGCAATGAAGAACACCCCTTCAGTGAGTCAAAACGCAGCCAAGAAAAAAATCTTCAAACTTTCTTGTAAGCCACGAAATGATGTTAAACTACCAAGTAAAGATGCAAGGGATAGTTCTAAGCCCGAAAGTACAAGTCTTAAACATCTTTAGCCACAAACAAAGATCAAATAACGATTTTTCTTGCTACTTTTTTCGAACAAAAAAAATAAGAAAACCCTAGCCACGAAATTCAATCACTATCCACCCGAGGCGACTGATACCAAATGTCGGTAACCAATAAATCACTTCACTTCATATTAAGAACAAGCAATTAAGATTAGGAGATGAGAAGAATTTTAGAGAGAGAGAATGAGAGAAAATGGAAGGATTACTTGCAAATGAAAAGTTACAAATGAACCAACACCCTCTCCATCCTTGGAGAGGGGTATTTATAGTTAAGACTAAAAGGCTTGCATGCCTTTAGTAATTCTACGGGCCGGGCTCGGGTTTACTTGGGCTTTCGCCCGATACACGTGACCGATTAGATTACAAATAAGAGCCCGTTTACCCGTCTAGCCTATTACAACGTATATTAATTTAGTGACCGAGACCTAATATAGTTATGAACGAACTTCCATTGTTCGACTCAATATTTTGAGGCTAACAAAAATGAAAAACCGTAGCACAGTGTACGATCTGACAAACCGCCAGAACAGTGTACTTTCCTGACAAGCCTCCAAAACAGTAAACCAAACCGCTATGAAACACTACAAGCAGTATACCAAACCGCTATGATAAATTACAAACTTTTACACTTTAAAACACTTAAAAATCACCCTTTTAAATGTTTTGACTTGGATTCTTTTGCATAAATGAGTACTAGAAGGCTATAGCCACTACAAAAACATGAATTTTAACACAAGAAAAGTTAAAATCAATGAAACTCAAGAACAAGAGCTAAAACCTCCTAAAATTCAACTTTTGATCTAAACCAAGCACTAAAACACACACACAAATGATCTAATCATACCATGTGCTTTGATACCAATTTTAGGATATTGGAAATCATAACACAATGGAAGATAGATGGATTAGCCAAGTCTAGAGAGAGAAAGTGAGAGAAAAGCTTTCTAGTGAGAGAAAGTGTAACATGTAAAATGAAATGACTAACCCACCTCTTCCATGGCATGGAAGAGGCTTATATAGTGTCTTACAAAATCAGCCCTTAGGCTATGGTATGGGCTTACACGTTGGGCTTTATAGCCCGGCCCATTACCAAACATTATATTAAACGTTAAACTACGAGCTATAATAAATGGTACAATACACGGGGTGTACCAGAGTCTTTTTCTAATATCTAACACAATAAATCTCTAGTTATGCCTTTACCAGTTCTACTTGTTAACGGTTATTTAATCATCATACTTACACTTTCTTTGAATGACAACGCTAAATAAGTGACATTACCATTTTTAATTCCACCATTTAGTAACTTTCTCTATATCATGCATTCCCTTTCATTTCCTTTCTAAAATTCATCACGATATAGCATGACAACTGAAGTTACATAAACTTGACTTGAACGTATTTCACATTTGTTAATACTTTTCTTATTTATCGTATCATTTTTGAGACCCTCTTATTTCATTTCCATTTAAAAAATCACCCAACACTTTGCTTTCGTTTCTTTATTTTAGTAACTTTTACCACCAAGACTATAAGTCGCTGAAAATTTTAATACCTTTGACTTCATATTTCATAGCTTTAAACCAATAACTTTCACATTTCACTTAAGGTGCTAATACAATCTAAGAACCACCATAGCCATTACTTACATTGAAACAATGCCATAAGGCATATTATAACATCAATTCAACTTATATCCTTAATCCTATACTTCTTAACGTCTAAAACTTAACTTTCTACCTAAAGGTCGCACTTAACTTCTTATTTTGCTTATCTTAAATCCTATGATATCTAATTACTTTTAGACTCCCGTAATCTACTTCCTTAATTCCTATCATATTATGCCGAGAACATATAAATCCACTCATCTATACCCCTTTATTTACATTGAGAAGCGTCCCAATCAATGCAAATAAAGGAATATAAACTTATGGGTGATGATTCATAATTTCTTTATTTAAATGAAGAGGCGTCCCAATCCATTTAAATAATGAGATTATAAACCATCCTACTTATACACTTCCGACATAACACTCAAACTTGCTTAAGTCTTCATTACTTTCCATTCATCTCATATTGCTATCTCATTTACTTTCGATATCATCTTTTATAGTCTTGGATCCAATCTCCTTTACTTTTCCCGAAGGAACTTGGCTTTCTCCTCGTAGGAACTCGCCCATTACCGATACCCTTGTGGTATCATTAACATTCTTAGGCTATCCCGAAGGATACCATCACATTAGGCTATCCCGAAGGATACCATTACATTAATCATTGGATCCAAGTTGAATTTAAATTTATCATTCTTTACCCCTTTTTATCATCTACATACCTTTCTAACCATATACTCTTCATTTCTACTTTCATTGCTTTAAGTCGTTTTACTTCACACTTTATCTTCTTTCATTTTCTTACGCGAGATTCCAATGAACTCTTGTCATGCTCCATATTACATATATGTATATGTTTTCATATTTCATTCACCATTCTCTTGTCAACTTCCATGTTGACCTCATGGTCAATTTTATACCAACACTTTCTTTTAATCTATTTAAACTTTTCACGGCATATTAGCCTCATTCTTTATCATTCATTCATTTAATTTACTTTAAGATACACTTCATTTATTCATTTTACTTATCATACACCTCTTTCACATATCAACGTGATTGCATTCATTCCTTGTCATTCTTTGACGTCTCATACTTAATCATATCATATAATTACATAATACTTTATCATGTCCTTTACATTACACGACTTATCATACTTCAACTTTTATTAGTAATTCATATAAGCACTTACACTTAATACAATACTTCTTCATTAAACGACTTTTTCATAATTCAAGCATCTTCACATTACCTAACTCATACTTACATACTTTCATTATTACTTATTAAAATGCAATACCGTGCATTTATCTTAGCATCAAGCACTTCTTAACTCATACCATCATATACATCTTACGTTACTTATATATTTAAATAATCTACCATAGACTTTACTTTACATTACAAAACATATATTTCCAAACTTAACACTTTTCTGATAAGTGTTTCACATTCTTAGCTGCATTCATAATCATTTAAGTCTATGGAAAAATAACATATATATCACATTTCATAATCATTAATATCGAAACATTATCATTCTATTGCCGCAAACACTTATTCTACCTTATACTAAGGCATTCGCATTCTTCGCAACTTATTCATATTAAACGGCAAACGCTTCTCCAAGCGTCCTAATTATTAGGCAACCTACTAGTGGAAACCTACTTCTCTTAGACAAAGCTCTGATACCAATTTGAAACCCCCTCTCCAGACTCGAAATTTTGACCCTCTGAATTGAAAACATTGGCGGAAACTTAGGATCGAAGAATGACCTGTGTTCATCCATAACATATTTTTTTAAAAATACTTCCATTAGACTTGAAAGATTCATATTATAAAATAGACTCTAGGAGCTTTACAACGATATAAAGTACTCCTTCTAAACTCTATTATACGGTTTGGGTTTTTACAACCAAACAAGATTGACGAAAGCCTTATTCCTGATATGCAGGTTATACGGCGAACCTCACTAGAGGTTACGGCGTAAACTCTTCCTAACCCAATATGTTACGGCATAAACAAAAGATTACGCCACTACAGAAAGTTCCCTTTTTCCCAACTCGACTGTCTTGATCCGAAACCTCATAAAACCTTCTAGAAATCAATAACACATTATAATGTAATACGATAACATCAAATATTTAATACTTTTTGGTGGTAAAATACCCCGTATATTACCTGCACTAGTTTCAAAAATACGTCAGAGAATGAGATATTTTCTATCATATTTTGTTTTCAAGGTGAAATGCAGAAAGTGACAAAAGAAACACAGGGAAAAAGGACTTAAAGTGTCAAAATCTGAAGAATTAAAATGGGTAACACAAAATGGTTACACCGTAACATAAATTAAGCAAGTACGAAGATCAAGGAAGACGTTACGGCATAACACAATATCTAGTTACGTCGTAACCATATATTTTGAAGGAAATCTTGTCAAAGTTATAGTTACGGCGTAACACCTTATCTAGTTACGCCGTAACCAAGAAGATCTACAAATATGGAATGAAGATCACGTACTTATGGATATTATTTGAAGGTTACGGTGTAACACTATATCTGGTTACGCCATAACAACTACTTAAATATGGAATGCCGTGTATAATGGTTACAGCGTAACACCTTTATTGGTTGCGCCTTAACAGGTTCGACACCTATAAATAGAGGCCTCATTTAAGCTATTTTGACATGACTTCCTCCACAGCCAATCGTAGAGGCGACAAAGGCTTCCAACCTTCGAAGAATTCCACCTGGAGTCCAAGGGAGATCACACTTACTTACTTTTGTATTATATCGTCAATACGAATATGTAAGGATTATGAGTTTTCAATCTATGATTTCATCTATTTTGTTGTGTTTTCCGTACCATGAGCGCCTAAGCACTTAAAGTGCTATGCCTAGTTACGTAATTGCTTCTGTTAGATTGTTCCCTGGTTAGATTAATGGTTTCATTAGATATTCCTTGACTATCGTAGTAACCCTGGGTTTGTAGACATGTGGTTGGAACCTAGCTTGCCCCATTAATTAATTATCTAGTCAATATGGGATCCAATAAGTACTAAGGGAGGATTACTAACTCCTTACCTGGTGTAGGAACTAACCGGTCACCGCACTTACCACTTTATATACTTAAAAAGCACAGAAACTCTTTCAAAGAGTTAATAATCTTTATAGATTATTAGATATGTTTGTGGGAATGTAGAGTATTAATCACTGCAAACCTGGATTACCACCTCCTAAATAGATATTAGGATTGATTCGGAATCGTAGGGAGTATAAGATAGACTAAATATGCACATTTAAGTCTATCGACCTTTGAAACCACTAAAGAAACCACAGTTTAACATTGCACAGGAATGCATTTTCATAACAATAGTAATGAAGAACTAGGGGGGGGGGGGGGGGGGGGGGGGGGGGGGGGGGGGGGGGGGGGGGGGGCTAGGTACATGTTTCTCTCTTGCTATCTCCAACCTTTTACATTCATATTTATTTTATTATTATTTTTAATTCCTTTCAATTTAAATCAAAAACCATTTTCAAAACATGATATTTCAAATTAAAACTAATTACAACTTAGCTAGTGGGACGACATCGGATTTACCATTCTATACTACTCACGATCGGGTTCTCTGCCCGTTAGTGCGTGGTTAGGTAGATCGAGTTTTATAAATTTAAAACTTGGTAAAAATATATTTAAAATAAAATACGCATCAAGTTTTTGGCGCCACTGTCGGGGAGCTAAAAATAAGTATTAATTTGAATATTTCATTATTCCTCTTATTTCCCCTAAACTCTATATTTGTGTATGAACTATGGTAGGAGTAGATGTCGATACTCTCACCATGGAACAATACTTATCATTGTCACGAGAAAACCAGGCACCGGGTGTGGTTAAACCCGAAATCGGAGGCAATGTCAATTTCGAAATCAAGAGTCAATTCATGTGCGAATTGAGGGAAGACACTTTTTCTGGGAACAAAGACGAGGATGCTCACGATCACATTGATCGGGTCCTCAGCATCGTTGGCTTATTCAATATTCCTGGAGTCTCTAAAGACACAGTCATGCTCTGAGTTTTTTCCTTTACTCTTACTGGATCCGCAAAAAGGTAGGTGGACAGACTCGTCTCATGAACTATCAATACATGGGATCTCCTCAAAAAGGCCTTTATCCAAAGGTATTGCCCACCGATCCAGACCGCAAAGCAGCTTGAAGATAATCACAACTACAAGCAGGAAGGAGACAAACATTGTACCGGCCTGAAACGGTATAATGCCCTGCTATAAACAAGTGTCACTACTCAAGACACAACAACAGTCATCAAAAGGTAAATAACATTATAAGTGTTTAAGCACTATAAAACCGTCAACTGCTTGATTGGCAGGACCTATCCCCGGGATGAGACCGGCCTAAGCTCTCACAGCAATTCAGACCATGGCTGATCATTCTCAAAAATGGCATGACGGAACAATAAGCAGGAATATCGGAAGCAGTAGTAGCAAGGATGGACTAGCTGTTTTAGTAAATAAGTTAGACAACCTAGGATGAGACATGAAGAATGCTAAAGGTAAGTGTTACATGCAATCCAGGTTAGGAATGCCAAATTTGCGAAGGAAAAACCTCACCTCAACAAGATTCTCCCCATCAACAAGGAAGTAAAACAAGTTAAAGAGGTCAGATATGGAGAATTTGGATGCACAACGCCTTTTAACGAGAATAATAGGGGGAAAGTTTCATGTAGGACCACCTGGATACTACACTAAGATTGATAACCGTCCACCATATGGCGAAAAGAGGCAAAACTTAGAAGAACTATTAGCTAAGCATCAAGAAGAATCTGAACGAAGAAGTACTGAAATAGAGGGGTGGATTAAGAAGCTTCAAGATAATGATAGATGTAATACTAGGAACCAAAGCCCTCGCTAAAAAATTTAGAAACCCAAATCGAACAATTGACTAAGGAAATTCATTCTGATAAAATCCTTAATTCATCCTCAGAACAAATTAAAACAGTTACTTCTGATCAGGAAACATCAGGGCTCAACAAACTTCATGGAGTGTCCTTCATATCGAGACCTGGAAGTAATACTCCTAAAGTTTTACAGCACCAACTGCCACCTAAAGAATTAAATCCAAGAAGCTTCACACTCCCCTACACGATCGGTAAATTTATTTTTTATGCCATGGCTGACCTAAGTGCTAGTGTTAATGTAATGCCTAGGAGTATATTTAAACACTTGCATCTTACAAATCTTAAGAAAACAAATATGCTTTGTGAAATGGCAGATATGTCTAAAAAGGCACCCTTGGGGATAGTTGAAAACGTTCTGGTTAAGATTGATAAATTCTTATTCCCTTCCGATTTCGTTATCCTTGACAACACCCCTTCTGAAACTACAATTCTAGGGAGACCTTTTTTGGCTACCATTCATGTGGAAATAGATGTCTTCGTTGGAAAAATATCTTTGGGAATTAATAAAGATAGAATAAGCTTTGATACAATGAGAAAAGACCATAATTATATGAATCCTAGTGAAAAAAATTTCATGGTTAGACCCCAAACCCCTGGCAGAGTAAATAATCAAATCGAATTACAAAGAGTCAAGTAAAAACTGGTACAATAGCCCCTAACTTATGATAATCGGGATCGCTAAGAAACGCAAAATTAATTTAGATGAGAATGTCCTAAAGCAACACTTCTGTAACCCTAAAAAACAAAATTTTTCAAGGAACAAATCCAAAAATGTGGCCCATCCTGTGACCCCGGTAACAAAATGGTGTGATGGTGAGGTATAGAAATTAGTGAAGGTATCTAAAACTGTGAATTAAGGTTTTTGGTACTCCTGCAACTACGATAAAAAGAGAAGAAATATAAAAGAGAAAAAGGCTATCATTTCTTGATTATTTCATCTTTACGCAAAATACGGAAAAAGCCAAACCAGTAACCTTAGTTTGGGAAAATCAATACTAGAGCTGAATTATGGTGTAATAATAGTCCCCCATCCGAAGCCTCTTCTAAGAAATCAACAAACCAAGGACCTAGATATATATACCTTTAGGGAATGGACATAATTAAGGTCAGGCATACTGACATTAGTGAACCTGTGAAAAAAGAATTATTAAAATTATGGTTGATTGATTGTTTCCAGGATGACTCGGTTATTGTAAATAACCTGACCCATAGGAGCTTTGATGATTACAAGTGGGAATTCAATTTAGAAATCGATAAGCTAGAATGGAAGGTACAAACTAGAAAAGTGAAGAATTACACATTCTCGATAACATATGGGAAAAATTGAAAACTCAAATTGCATAATAAAAATTAAATTGGCAAATTTATGAATTCCGAAAATGAAGAATGGTGACGAAAATAGGATAGAGGACACAAAGACTATCATCCACCAGAAGTACAAGTAGAAACTTTCACGGTTAAGAAATACTCATTTGAAGATGGACAAAGTTTCATCTGTGTTACCAAAGACTTGGATAATATTTTACCTCTTGAAAGGAAAGAACGGATCTAAATTTAAGGAAATGATCCGAAAAGAAGTAGAAAACAACAAAACGTAGAAAGGGGCATGAGTCTAACTTAAAGACTCGTTAATAAACAAAAGTGCTTGTCAGGAGACAACCCGTCCTTTATTTAATGAAATTTCTTTTTTGCATTAGTTGGTTTGCATGTTTCTTACTTTTATTGCAGATCCAAACTAAGAAGGCAATTATCGAGACCGAGCTCGAACTCATAATCATGTGTAACTTTTTGCTGAATCTCAGTAGTTACGGCGTAACAACTTAGTTACAGCCGCAACCACTACTGTTACGACGTAAACCATTACTGGTTACGCCGTAACACCTTAAAACTTAAAAAATTTACCACTTGATTACGACGTAACCCATTTCACGGTTACGCCATAACCTCCTTCTGAAATCCTAAAAATTAAGTTTTAAACATGTCTAAACCTTGTATACGTAAATGAACTTTGTGGGTATGTTCTCTGGAAGCCCTCACGAGGCAAACCTGTCCATTTATATATGGGCCACGCAAGTGGTTTTAAAAGGCTTGTTGCGATATAGCTAAATTGCAACTTGTGATTCCTACAAAAGTGAGTTATTTTTGTATTCCCAGTACACTTCATATTCTATGTAAACGATTCTATGCTTTGGTTGTTTTTGTGATCACATGGTGATAAAGAGCATTGGCAAGAAAGACGGAAATATCTAAAGATTTTCGCCCAATTTTCAAATTTCAAAGCAAAGTCTCAGGAAGTTTCTTGTCTGAATTCCACTATTTCCCTATTTATTTAATTTCCTTAATGTATAAATAGGGACATTGTACCAAATCAAGTGGTAGGATGGGAGTAGAAATAATACTTGACGATATGTTTTTGCCTTTGATTTTCTAGTTTTCTTTGAAAATTATGCCAATTTTAAAAATTTTAACAATTTTTTCTTAAAATAACTAGAATTAATCTTTACCGAATGCACATTACCCTTTATTATACTTGGTGAGATTTATGCCTAATATTCCGTTTCCATTATATTATTCAAAAATCTACCAAAATATTAAGTGTGCTGGTAGTATTGTAAACTTTAGAACTTTCGTCTTGTACATCATTTCCAAGACCTAATTGATTAAGCATGGGGGGGGGGTGGGGGAATAAATAGTTCAAGACGGCAACACTTAGGAAATAAACCCAAATAGCCTATATGTGTGTGTTATCAACTTGTTATACATTGACATGTCACCTCCCCTGATAAACCTTTCCTTGTTGCACTCACTTTTAGTGCAAGATACCCCTAGATCACCTTGTCAAACAATCTATGTTTTCACATACTCAAAATGTTTCGTTACACCATTTCACCCTAGCCACCCTGAAGTCTTTATTTTTCTTATGTGAAATATCTGGCTACTTAATTCTATGGTTCTGGGGGAATGGGAATGAGAATTATATGCATTCGTGGAAGACCAATCAATTATGATCTATAAAGACCCCTCCTGTATCACCACTTTCGACATTGTTTATCTCAAGTGGGGGGATGTGCGTATAATATCGGATGTTGCTTTGTGTGGCTTAAACAATCATCTCTTTGAAAATTGTTATAAAGTTCTATTTTATAAAAGGTGTGAGAAAACTGATCCCAAAACTTGTGATCATGGTGAGTACATTTCCACCATGAACATGTCTTAGCATCTCGAAAGTCTAGGTAGAGCTTCTTCAAGATCTAAAATCCCAAGACCATCAAAACGCTTCTTTCCACCTTGCACACATTGCGGTTGTATAGATCATTTATCGAATGAATGTTTTCACAAAGGTAGCATTTGTAGATGTTCTTAAATACAATTTAATTAGCATCAGTTAATTATGTGATGCTAAATATATTGTTCAGTTTGATAAGAAAAGAGGAACAATCTTCAACTCCAACAAAGAAGTTGTAATGATTTCTCCAAGAGTAAGAGATGTTTATGTTCTTGACATACATCCTCTGCTTAAGATTCTTGCTTTTTTACCAAAGCCTTTGAAAATCTCAACTGGCTTTGTCATAAAAGACTTGCTCATCTAAACTTCAAAATAATCAATAAACCAGCTAAACAAAATCTTGTTATTGGTCTTCCCTCACTTGTCTACTTAAAAGATAAACCATGTTCATCATGTGAAAAGGGAAAGCATCATTGGGCCAGCTTCAAAACAAAACAGATATCCTCTATCAAGAAATATCTTCATCTTCTTCACATGGATTTATTTGGACCTGTAACTCCTAGGTCCATTAACCATGAAAAGTACACCCTTGTCATTGTTGATGATAACATCAAATTTTTAATACTTTTTAGTGTCAAATTACCCCTATATTACTTGCAAATGTTTCACTAATGCAAGAAAATGAGATATTTTCTATCATTTTGTAGTTTCCAGGTGAAATGCAGGAAAGTGACAAGAAACAAAGGAAAAAGGACTTAAAGTATAAATTCTGAAGATTGTTACGACGTAACACCAAAAATGGTTACACCATAACATAAATGAAGCAAGTATGAAGATCAAGGACAAGGTTACGGCGTAACACCATATCTAGTTACGCCGTAACCATATATTTGGAAGGAAATCTTGACAAAGTTTAAGTTACGACATAACACCCTATCCAGTTACGCCGTAACCATGAAGATTCACAAATATGGAATGAAGATCACATACTTATGGACATTATTTGAAGGTTACGGCGTGACACCATATCTGGTTACACCGTAACAAATTATTTAAAT
Source organism: Tanacetum coccineum (assembly GCA_026074375.1). Taxonomy (NCBI): domain Eukaryota; kingdom Viridiplantae; phylum Streptophyta; class Magnoliopsida; order Asterales; family Asteraceae; genus Tanacetum; species Tanacetum coccineum. Next base: position 12,152 of record BQNB010001497.1, read on the forward strand.
ATGGAATGCCGTGTATGGTGGTTACGGCGTAACACATTTATAAGTTATGCCGTAACAGGTTTAATACCTATAAATAGAGGCCTCATTCAAGCTATTTTAACATCACTTCCTCCACAACCAATTGGAGAGGCAAAAAAGGCTTCCAACCTTCAAAGAATTCCACTTGGAGTCCAAGGGAGATCACACTTTACCTACTTTTTGTATTTAATCGTTCAAATATGAATACTGTAAGAATTATAAGTTTTCAATCTATGATTTCTTCTATTTCTTGCTGTGTTTCTTGCTGGCCTAGTTATGTAGTTACTTTTGTTATGATTGTTTCCTGTTAAATTACGGTTTCGTTACATATTCATTGACTATCGTGTAACCTTGGGTTTTGGTTGTACGGGTGGTTTGGACCTAGCTTGACCCATTATTAGATTATCTAGTCAATATGGGATCCAATGGGTACTAGGGAGGATTACTAACTCCTTACCTGGTGTAGGAACTAATCGGTCACCACACTTACCACTTAATATACTTAAAAAGCACAAGAACTCTTTCAAAGAGGGTTAATAATCTTTATAGATTATTAGATATGTTTTGAGAATAGTTGGGATTAATCACTACAACCTAGATAACCTACCTCCTAGAAAATTTGGGGCTAATTTGGAATCGCAGGGAGTATAAGATAGACTAAATATGCGCATTCAAGTCTACTGACCTTAGAAACCACTAATGAAACCATAGTTTAACATTGCACAGGAAAATATCTTCATAACATTTTTTTTTAAAAAAAATTAAAAAAAAAATAAAAAAAAAAAATTTTTTTTTTTATTTTAAAAAAAAAAAAAAAAAAAAAAAAAACCATTATTAATCTGATTATAAAGTGGTTTTTTTTATTTAGTTGCAATGATTTCTTCTTTCGAGCGGCATATCATTCTTAAGACCTAGTGTTACATCATCCTAAGACCTAGACACATGAATTATGTTACAATTAAAGCATCCGCATAAAGCATCCTTATTTGTTGATTATAATCTATCTTAGGGATTAAAGCAATGGTGATCTTGTTAAACCCTAGCTCATAGAGACTTTACCCACTTACCGCTTAATGGTGATTTACTAGCACTAGTAGTCACTTGTCCAACTATCCAATGGAATCAGAACGTTACTTGTTGAATTATCTAGGTCACCTGCTAGTCAACACGATCAATAAACCATTAGAAATATCCAATTAACTAGTTAAGCCCAAATCGATCCTATACACAGATATATAAATGACAAATTGTGACCTATGAATCATAGATGTTATAAATCAGCATATGTGAGAGCTATCCCAGTACTCTAGATTACTTGATCCGTATCACTAGATCCAGTTGAATGATAGGTCGCATACAAAAGCACGTAACAAGTATAAATTGATAAACATAAACAAGCATTGCAACGATAAATCCATAAATTGAATAAACAAATACCACACATTTCAATCTTCATAATAATGGGCTAATTACTCGAAGGTTTTAGTCCATCAAACGTCATAATGAATACCAAGAGCAATTATTTAGCCAAGGTAAACAACCAAGATACTGAATCATACAAAAACTGAAACGTATTACTAAGTATATAAGAAGATACACGTTGTCTCCTATGTAATTGATAATGTTTGCTCGATCCTCATCTGCTCCTGTTACTCCTCTAAAATCGACTTTTGAAGGTTTAGGTATCGAGAATATGATTTAGCACACTTAAAACTCATTTTTGGTTTTCTATTTATAATTGTCCTGGAAGTCGTTCGATACCGCCGTATCCAAGGATTGGATACGGCGTATTAGGGATTTCTTAGAGTAGGGACCACGTTTGATATTTTCCAGAATATTCACATACTATATCTTCAATACGACGTATTGAGATCTTTTGGATACGGCGTATTAGGCTTTATTCCTTTGTGGTCTTTGGTCAGTGCAGGCACGGATACGCCGTATCTTCCTTGATGGATACGGTGTATTGGTCTTCAGAATAGTAATCTTCAAAATATCTTCATTTAAGCTCCAAAATGCGAGCTTTTTGCTAATATACACCAAGTACTCCATAATTTCTGCAATTCTCAAATACAAACGATTAAGTAATAATTCTTTGCAATAACTATACAAAATGGGTTAATAACATAGGATAAATAATGCAATAAAATAGATGTTTTTTGATGTCATCAAATATCCCCCACTTGAATCCTACTTGTCCTCAAGTAGCCTTTAGAAGTTTATAAAAATGTATCCCTAAGGATATTTTCCGTTAAAGCAATTTTCGATCCATTACAATACACAACCACACCCACCTCACTAATAGGAAGAAGAAACACTCAAATCACTCAACTAATCTATGTGGTAACATATAACTGATTCGCTCAATTGCTTGGCTGTAACGAGTATTCTATCATAAGCTTGGCAAGGATACACATCTCCACCACTAATGCCAAGGAGTAACAAGTTTATAAAGGTTACGGTTGATCATTCTACAATCTTTCACCAAAAGTACCATTCCAACAAGGCAGCTGAAGCACACATACACGGCCATAACGACGGAATAAACATGTGTGTTCGATCACATCCTCATTCGAATTTAACCAACGGTTAGGCTGAAGAATGATATAGGGTAGGAACCTTCTAACTTTCACCAATAGTAATAACCAACAATGCAGCTGAGTAATGCAATACATGGGCGAAGACAACATAATAAACATGCATGCACCGATCACATCCTCATTCGCGTAAAACCCATGGTTAATCATTAGATAAGAGGGAAGTAAATTGTTGTTAAATAAAAATCAAGAAACAAATAGATTAAGCCTAAAGTACAAGTTGCTAGACACTTTTCCCGACCGTTACCATGATAAAGATACGACTATTTACAATGTCTTGATCATAGATCAAAATCAACAACCTAAGTTGGCGTTTCCGTAACGGTCAACTTCCCAATCCCACCAACACACCCATCCCAAAAGTTACCTACCTACAAAGGTAATGGCTATATCATCCACTTTGTACAATACTCTACATCATTGATTTTTTAGACGTATCAACGAATAATCGATCTTTCGTGTAATTCCTTCGGTAATGCTCTTTGCGAAACGATTATCTTCAAACTTTCATTCTCTTTTTTTTGCGATTTTTCACTTTTTTTACCTATGCTTCAAATCTCGGTGTAGTTTTCCTCACTAAAAAGCATTTGTGAAATGATACTCTTTCAAGAATAATAAAGATATACTCTGATGTTGAAAATACCAATTTGGCAAAAACACAAGTTTGTAATAGCCAATTGATGTTTAAGAAATCTAAGAGTATAACTTTATATTCTAAAAAAACTTTTTAGTAAAAGAGTACCACTTTTAGACACAATAAGTTCAGCTTTTGGACAGAAAATTGAGATAAATTTTCCAAAATCACAAGTTTTCCAAAGATTTTTGAAAAATATGATTATACAACCAAACTAATTTAACAACAATTGAATGGTCACTAAGCCACTCACTCCTCATTTTGTTTAGTGTAGAAAACAGCCATAACCGGACATGACTTAGACCATTTACCCAACTGTGTACAATAGATAGTCATAAACCACTTTGAACTGTTTTCGAAACATTCTTTTCAAAACTTTGAAATTTGCCTTTGTTGAGACATGAGAATATATGATCACACACAGTTGAATCACCATGTTTATTTATTTTTCTCAAATCATTTGAATTATTGATCTTTGAATGAAAATTTTAGCTATGCAAAACATATTCTTATATACAATAATTGGATGGTCAGTAGATTGCTCAATCCTCATCCTGTTAATTTTAGGAAACGGTCGTAACTGGACATAATCTTTACCATTTGACCCATTTATCATAAAAAATATGATTTTATAACTAAATTTATCATTGGTTTTTGTAAAATGCCTTTTTGTTTAAAGACTAAGCCCATTTGAGTATTCATAAAAAAGATTTAGCCCATTAAGATTTGTTATCCGAAATCCAAGTTAACAGCCCAATTTTTCCTTACGAAACCCATTTGTTAGCCCAAAATATCATTTACGAAACCAATCAGTTTGGCCCATTACTGTTTACGAAACCATTTGATAAGCCCATATAAAACCGAAACCTGAAACCATTACTTTCGTAATCATAATTAACAAAGAAAATGATAACCTGAAAGATTTGTTTTGTTTTCAGCTTATTATTATCATTCTATTCATCATTTAAGACTATTCTTATGTCTGAAAGTAAATTTTCAAGTTTACGAAACCTATCAAAGTTACGAAACCTCATGATTTGAGTCCACAAATGATGTTATCAGTGATCCATTCAAATTAATCATACACTAAGATATTAAACAATGTTTTGCCTCAATCAATTTCTTATTTCAAAAACTTTCAATTTTTACGAAACCCTAAATCTATACGAAACCTATCAAATAGTTAATTAAAGCAGTTATGAACAAAAGGAATCATATAAGATCATGTTTCTTACGTTTGTTTATCACTGAGAGTTAAAATAACGATTTAGATCGTTGTTTTCAAATCTACGAAAGCTCAATTAAGAGATAATTTCTGAAAGCTCTTTTGGTTACGTACGAAAGCAATAAGCTTTCGTAAGAAACCCTGTGGATTTATACGTACGAAAATTACTTTGTAGATTTGGCATTTTCAGTCCCTCTACTTTTTTCCTAAACGTTAATAGGCCAAACGAAACTATCTTTTGTATTTTACATTTTAAGTCCCTCTACTTTCTTTCGTAAGCATTAATAGTCCATATAAAAACTATTAACTTTCCATTTTGGCACTTTCGATCCTTTTACTTACTTTCTTAAGTATTAATACTCCACAAAAATTTCAACCCCCCCCCCTTAGAGTTAGACCTATTTTCAAAACAAACTTTTTTTGAATCATTTTGCAGTTAAATTCTCGTTACTTTCTACAAAAATTTCATAACTCCCCCTTGAACAAATATCCATTTGAGATTTTCCTTTTGATAAAAACTTTGTTCAAAAAGAAGTTATTTTTGCTTTTGAGAACACATTTTTATTTCTGATGATGAAGTGACTGAAAGATTTATAACTCCCCTCAATAAGATATTTATTTAAAGAACTTATTAGGAAATAGCTAATTTTGCAGTTTTGAAACTCTTTGAGAATTTTTTGAAAAATCAAGAATTTCATAACTCCCCTTTTAATAAATATCTAATTAAAGACCTTATTCAAGAGATTGTTACTTTTTGTTGTTTTTTCACACTTGAAATTTCCAAAATTGATGATTTTTGAAAGATGTTTTTGAAGAAATCGTCTTTTTGTGAATGGATTATGATTACAAAACACATATTTTAGCAGTGAAAGATCATTTTATGAATGATTTAATCCCTCTCAGTTTATGATATATTCTTGCTTTTAAAGTACCACTTTTTTGTAAAAACAATATCATGAGACTGATTAAAACGAAGAAGATATGTGTTTGCTTCATTTAAATTATATTTTTGTGTATTTGTATTTTTAAAATTTTTATTTGTTTTTCATTTTTGAAAAAGAAGAAGAAAAATTATTTTTGATGTTTTTGAGGTATTCAAATTTATTTTTTGAAATGTATTTACAAAAGTTTGTGATGTATGATCTTTCATTTAAGAAGATAACTTTGTGAGACGTTCCAACTCAATTAGAGTCATACATCTCATACCAATCCTGTGAACTAAATGCTCAAACTTTTCTCTTGGAAGGGCTTTAGTAAATAGATCAGCAAGTTGATATTCCGTCCCGACAAAGTAAAGTTCAATGGTACCTCGTTCAACATGCTCCTTGATAGAGTGATAACGGATGTTAATGTGGTTTGTACGTGAATGTTGTACCGAATTGCATGATATAGCAATTGAACTTTTTGAGTCAAAGTACATTGGAATCTTGTTGTAACGTTATCCATAATCAAGTAGTAGCGTTCGCATCCATATGACTTGTGTGTAGCATGCTGACAAAGTTACATACTCAGCTTCCACAGTTGACATGGCTATACAATCCTGCTTTCTCGACGACTAGCTGACTAGCTTGTCTCCCAAAAACTAAAGTCCTCCAGATGTGCCTTTATAATCATCAAGGCACCCTGCTAAATCTGCATCTGAATACGCAATTAGTTCAAATCCATAATCCTTCGAGTACCACAATCCCTTGTTAATGGATTGTCGGAGGTACCGAAAGATCCTTTTGACCTCTTTGAGGTGTTTTTTAGTTGGGCGTGCCTGATAACGTGCATATACAAATGTTGCAAATGCAATATCTGGCTGACTTGCAGTGAGATACATGAGTACTCTAATAATACTATGATATTTATTTTGATTAGTTGCAGTATCCTGTAAATCTGTATCGATTTTGGCAGTAGCCATTGGTGTCGTAACAATATCACATTTTTTCATCCTGTGTTTTCTAAGAAGCTTCATAGTGTATTATGATTGGTTTTTGAAGATTCCAGGAGGGGATTGATGAATCTAAAGTCCAAGAAAGAACTTTATTTTACCCATCATTGACATTTCAAAATTATCTTTCATTAGTTTTGCAAATCTATTTGAGAAAACTGAGTTTGTAAAACCAAAAATAATGTCATCGACATATATTTGAACCAATAAAATGTCATCCCCATATCTTTGTGTAAACAGTGTTGGATCAACAATACCTTTTGTAAAATGGTGTTCAATCCAGAAGGAATAAATCTTGTCATACCATGCTCAAGGTGCTTGTTTAAGACCGTACAGAGCTTTCTTAAGACGATAAACGTGGTTCAGAAAGTCCGGATCCACGAATCTGTCTGTCTGACTTACAAAAACTTCTTCTTTCAATAGACCGTTTAAGAATGTAGTCTTCAAATCCATCTGGTATATTGTAAAGTTCTTGTGAGCCGCGTAAGCCACCAACATGCGAACAGCTTCTAGTCGTGCGACTGGAGCAAACGACTCCTCAAAATCTATTCCTTCTTGTTGACTATAACCCTTTGCAACAAGACGTGATTTGTTCCTAATAACTGTGTTTTCAGCATCCGTCTTGTTTTTCCAAATCCATTTTACCTTGATTTCATGTCTGCCTTTAGGTAATGGAACAAGTTCCCACATATCTAGTCGTTTGAATTGATTAAGTTCATCTTGCATTGATTCGATCCAGCTATGATCAAGCATAGCTTCTTTGATGTTTTTGGGTTTAGTAAGACTCACTGTGAGTGCATACATACACAACTTTGCATTAGTTTGGAGTCTATTTCTTGTTTGAACTGGCTTTAAAGGGTCACCAATCACTTGTTCAATTGGATGATTCTTAGTCCACTTATCAGTGTAGCGATGTTGTTGATGGAACGCGTGCATATTTGGCGGGTCCTGATAGTTTGAAGATGACTCAGCTTCTTCGAACTCAGGATTTTCAAAAGAATGCATTATATTATTCCCATCAAGTTCTGCAACGTCTTCTTAAAGTTGTTCATCAAAATGAGTGTCCAAGACTGGAATTGATGATTCTTGTGTGATTTGTTCTTCTAAAGAAGTTACTATTTGTGAAGCATTACTATCTTCAATAATGATTAAAGACGGTGATAGAGTATCTTCAACATCAAGAGTATTTACAGCGGAATTATTTGACACTTCAGAAGTACTCGGCTCATAATATTCTTCATACAGAGAACCAAACAAGTTATCCAAGTCTTGTTGTGACTGTATTTCATTCATGTCGTTTGATGAATCTTAAAAATTCAAGCATTTTAGATCGGGTCCACAATTGTTGCATTCAGAAGCCAGAGTTGTGAATTCATCAAATTTGACATGGATCGTTTCCATAATCTTTTTGGTTCGGCGGTTGTAGATACGAAATCCTCTTGATGACTCAGTGTTACTCATAAAGATTCTAGCCTAAAACACACGATTCGGAGGTCGGGGAGGATAAAAGAAATAGAAAGCCATATTATTAAAAAGAGAAAGGGAAGAGTGTGTGTTTCTAGAGAGAGAAAGGAAACACACACTTATGACAAATAAATGATTATCCTAACCCCTCCAAGGAAGTATAGATGGGGTTATATAGGCGTATGACACATACATCTATCCTAACTTGACATTATTAGTCCCTACGTGCCACGCCTTAAGTAAACTAATGTAATTCCATATAAGTCGACATATTTTAAGGATAACAATCTTCCCCTAATATGTGGTCATACGGAATTACTTATAATGTTCCTAGCAAGTACAAAAAACAATGAAATAAAGTCTTCCATAGCGCTTCCAATACTGAAGATGACATCTTTGTCTTCTAGTCTTGATACTTGTACTCTAACTTGGATCTTATGTGTCTTTACTTGTTCTGGAACTATTGTGCTATGCATGAGTTGGATTAACTTCCCCTAATTCATGCTGCATGTCTTGAAAAGCTTTCTTCATAGACTCCTTTTTGGCAAAGTTTTTGAATCTGCTTCCCCCCAAACCAACATTCGTATCTTGAGCAGATTCTGAAACTTTGATGTAGCTCAGACAATCTTCTATCATTGACATATAAAGTGCACAGTGGAATTTTGTAGAAGAATTAACCAACCACACCAACTAATACTGCTTTTATACTATATCATGACATTTGGTCTTGGTGAACATCTGTTTGGGGGTACATGCAAGAAATTAGCAACAAATCTTCTTACGTATGTAGTATACTTCACAAACCATACAAAGTACATTAGTATAAGCTACTTCCCCGTGGAAGTTGACATGATTACATCCAAGTACATGTTTTCCCCTATGATGGTTTCGAACTCTCGGATGCATCATTGACGTGTACAACCATATACTCGAGAAGTTCTTGTCATAAGCAACAATCTTGAAAAGTTATGAAAGACATTGAAGAACTTTGAAAGATTTTTTTGAGACTGTGAAGTACCATTTATGTTTTGTAGCTTCAAATATCCCGTGAGAACTGCTGATTACATCTCAACCTTAGACTCTCTGGCTAACTTACCAACCTCGTATTCTGTCGGCTATTGCTGTAACCACTTGATGAAGTAAACCCAATATACCAAACTTAAAAATAAAGTAAAATCCCCTAAATTTGTTACTTAAGCTTTCACTATTGTTGATTGAATAACGGTGTAGAAGAAATCCTCTAAGTACCCTATACCCAATCACAAAGTATATGAAAAGTACAACACCTCTTGAAAATATCCACATCTACATATGCATGTGACACTGACCACTACAATGTGACTCCTTTAAGTGACAGCTATAACCTGTGAGTACTACAATGTAACTCCTTACATTGAGTATAACTAGATAATCTAATTCTCAATCATAAATCGTATACGTTCAAGCACGTCATCAATCGATAGATTTGGTTTGAAGAAAGGGTAGGAGGAGAAGTAGTCTCCGGTTGATAGAAAAATATAGACGCCTGTTGTAAAACCACTTTAATCACAAATACAAGAACCCAATAACTTCATGATCACTTGAACATTAAAATCTAAATTCCCATACCGTTTTGAAGTTTTAGTGAAACTTTAATGATCGTTTTAGCATAAGTTGTGTTTTGCTTTTGATGTTGTAGAAGGAGTTAATTTATTCTGACGAAAACAGGCGAAAATGGCCTTAAAATGAAATTCGGTGAAATTATCGAAAATGATGGAGTTCGGTGAATTTACCAAACAATGGATGGAATTCGGTGAATTTACCAAAAATAGTATAAATCGCCTAATAGAACCAAAAATGGTATAAATCGCCTAGTATAAATGGTATAAATCGCCCAGTACAAAGTGTATAAATCGCCTAAGCCAAAACGTGTATAAATCACCCAATGCAAATGGTATAAATCGCCTATGCCAAAACGTGTATAAATCTCCCAATGCAAATGGTATAATTTCCCAATGTAAATGGTATAAATTGCCCAATGCAAATGGTATAAATCTCCTAATCCATATAACAACAGAATAAGCTAACCAATAAGCCCTTGTTTTTCGAACCAAATAAGAGAAAAAAGAAAGAAGTTTAGAGAGAGAAAGTAGAGAGAGAAAGCTAGAGAGAAGGAAGAGAGTTGGATGATTACTATGTGAGAAATGGTAACCAACACCCGCCTAACATGCTAGGAGGGTGATATTTATAGTCCAAGGCCAATAGTGGCTTGTGGGCTTTTTTATTAGGTCAGGCTTGGCTTATGTTGGGCTTTAGCCCGAAACATGGACAATATTAGCTTAAAGTCCAAGCCCGTTGAACCCGACTAGCCTATTACAGTACAAGACTAATTATTACAAAGACGGCCGATGACATTCTTGTTCGACTTATAAAAAAATAAGGCTAACAATCTCCCCCAATGTTGAGGTCTTCTTTGATCTCCCCAATGTTGACGTTCTTGATTTGACTCTATCTCCCCCAATGTTAAAGATATGACTTTTGGCCTTTGTCTTCTTTAGTCTTCTCTTCATCTTTTCTTGTTTGTAATGGCATTGTTCATTCATGCTTAAGACGACCGATAACATTCTTCGGTGTCGTTTATGTGATCTTGATCTTGAGCCTTCATCTTTTGACTATGAGTTCTTGAGATCTTTAATCTTGCATCATTTCCTTGACTTGAATCATCTTGATTTGACTTTCTTGATCATCTTGTACTCTTGACCGACATACTCATACTAATTACATTCTTGTTTGACTTATATAAACATAAGGCTAAAAATCTTCCCCAATTAACGATTCTTTATTTAAATTTGAGGATCTTTGATGATGGGGAAGTTTATTATCAACAATCTTGATGCTGAATGATTGACGTTTAAAGCTTGAGTATGAGTATGTGATAGTGATAAACAACAGCTATGGACAAAAGTGTCTTTGTCACTTTGTCAAATAAAGTTGCAATAACCACGGTTCCCCGTTAATTAGTGTAAATACCGCCTGTGATCAGATAGAATTCATATGAATCTTCTTGACAGGGTTTCACAGCTGTACTATCCGTTCTCGTTACCGGAGCATCTCAAAGTAGACAATACGGTAAGAGTGAATCAGATAGTTACTATCTTTCTGATTAATTCATCAATTCATTTACTGGACCAATCCAGTTAGCACAAGCTTGATTCATATAGAATCTTGCAAGTCACCTATCGCAGAGCTGTTTGAGGTTGACTCTGGAAGGATTTCCATTCGTCACTGTGAATACTAAAGAGTATCACTCTGAATGTTCTGGCAAGATCTCAAGGATAATACGTAGGACTCGTAACCAAATGTTGTTGAAGGGTGAACAACAAGAGTTATACATGGATTGTGTCCTAATGAGATTTATAATGATGATCTCTTTTGGCTCTACACTCGATTTGTACACTTTGGTTTTAGTAGTTAGAGGCTGGAGCTGACCGCCACCTATTCAATATCAACAATCTCAGAGTGAGATGTTAATAGATAACGTGTGTATCTCTGTGACAAATGAGACAAGCCTCTTTTGAGAGAGACTCGAATGGCTGGGAAGGGTTGTGCATTCCATCACTGGGTCTATGACATCTTTCTTCATTACCAACAATCATCATTGTGATTTTGATAGATTATGTATTGACCCAGTTTCTGCCTAAGGTGTGTGGAGGGCTTCTTTCTTTTCACCCTTTATCCATACATTTCTTTTTAATTCTTCAACCCCTTTAATGCTTACCAAGACATCATCACTAACACTTTGTTGTGATTGTTCCAGTGTTAGCTCAATCTTAGTCTGTATTTTTCTCGTTTCTCATTTTCTCCACATCATACCTAAGGACTGCTATTTCTAACTGTGGGTTGTCCTTGGGTACATCCCTCCGGTTCTGGTTGAATCATAGGACTAATACCTAACCTTAACCACCTTATGACTTCATCGACATCATGAGATTAATTGGTTGTTGGGTATAGAGATCGAACCATAAAACCATTGATACAGACATTTTGAAATACTCCCCCTACACATGTGCTCTGAGATTCAAAATTGTTTTGCACATGAAGGAAAGAGTTGCACTTAGAGTCTTAAAGATCACATTCTTCTATATTACATTTTAATCACATTTTCCCCCTTATTTATAATTATAAATATTTTAGTATTTGAAATACCAATTGATTAAATTTGTTGACATGAAAAGTTTCATGAGGAGAAAAATGTTTCCACAAGATAGTATGAATTAGTGAACATTTTTTTGATTGCCTTAGTGAACAATGTGGGATACCACTAATTTTTAAAACTTGACGTTACAAGAAAAAATGATATGTCACCACAAATATGTTAAAGACGGAGCGATGTGCCTTAGTGAATAATGTATATTATTAATTGACATTATAATTTTCACATTTTAATTTCACGAAATGTTTTTGGATACATAAAATTGACATTTATGAGATGTACCCAAAAAACATTAAAAGGCTTTGGTTTGAAATGCTCCCCCTTAAAAATTGATCTACATAAATATGACATTTTGAGAAAAATCTATACCATAATTTAATAACTTATTTGAGGAAAGGAGTGTTGAACACATAATTTTAACAAATACCACTTATTATGGAAAGTTATCACAAATTATATTGTAAACAATTTGACATTGAAAGTTCTTTTTGAAAATTTATGTTCAACGGTTTTTTTAAAAACCATGATAGAAGACTCCTCTTCTATTTTTAGAGTAAGTGCGCTGAAGCGTACACTTCTCTAACATTTTGGTCTAGATTACCGTCTGAGTAACTATAATCCATTGTCATGAGCTCAAAACTTTTAAATGTTTTATATAGGCGCCCAAGACCCGAGAAATTTGAGTTTCTCGTTGACAGGATAAGTTATCTTTTAAGATACACTTTCCTTACAGTTAGGTCCGAGTTATGCACTGAAATGTACATAAGTCATTGAGAAAATTAGAGATGATATTTTTTGAAACGTTTGAACTCTTGCTTGAACTTCATTTACACACCCGTGTCAATGTTAATCGACATTTCTAGGTACGTAAATGTTATCGATTCCAAGAGACATGTCGAGAAGATTCTTTTTGGTATTTTTGAAATTTTCTAATTTTATATTTATTTTTCTAGGTTTTATGTTTTTGTATTTTCTTTTTGTTGGCTTTATATTTTTGTATTTTCTTTTTCAAAAATATTTATAAATCAAAATAAAAAATATTTACAAGTCGAAGTTTCTATCAGCAGAGACTGTTGTTGCTAGAGTTGTAGTAGATGAAGATGAATCTGGTTGTTTTTGACGTTTATCGGATGCATCAGCAGTAGTAACAGCGGAATACTTTGAAACAACTTGATTTTCTATATTGAAATATTTGTCGAACGAAGGACCGAATAGACTTTCCAACTTTATCATCGACGTCATGAATATCATATCTGCTATAGGAACTTCTTTGACATTGAGGAGCGAGGCTTGAACCATTGTGTTTAAACATCATCGTTCTTATACATTAGTTGTGAATCCACTGGAACACTGGTTTCTGAGATATCATCTTTTTTAGCAACCATACTCTGAGATTTTCCTTGTTGACATTATATAATGTACCGGCACTTAAATCAAAACTTTATACCTTCTGAAGATTGATTGATGTACATGCACGTATATCCAGAGTTTGTTTGCATTCATGAATATTAGGGATATCTACATTTGAACCATGTGTGGGTTCACTGTCATCCTTGCTTGTACGAAGAAAAGAAGTATCTTTCCTGTAGGAACCACCTAAGACCAACAATTGAAAATTCTACCCGTGGGTTTCCACCTAAGATCAGATCCAGGAGATGTTTTCTCATACATAGCGGAAGTCTTATTAGGAGAAAATCTATGTCCTGTAAAGATTTTCCTTACATGTTGTTGATCCCACGCCTTGATCGATTCTTTATGATATAAAGAGTTTGTTACCTTGGAAGAATCCAAAATAACAAAGATTGAGACTTTGTATGTATACCAAAGTGTATGCGGAATCTACAGTTTGAATACTCTAGAGAAATTTATGAATGAAACAGTATATCACACACAAACAATAAACACAAAACTCACTGCTTCAATATTATAAATAATACGAGTACTCTTTAAGTACTGGGGTTACAAAACCTTGAAGCTATTACAAAATGCTCTCTAAATGTATCTCTTAAAGTTCTAGCTATCACTACTCTAGGGATCTCCTTTTATAGAAATACAAGGAGCCCTTTACAAATATATCTGCCTATCTATTAGGAACAGTTACAATTCAAAACTAAATATCCCGAAATGCTCTCCATCCATTCTTATCTTTAGTTCATCAGCTTTGACCATTTAGCAGTACAAACTTCTTCAACTAGCATATTAAAGTTTCCATTAGGCATTACAAACTGTAGTGCTGCGGCAGTAACAAACTCCTTTAGTAACTGAGTCCTTGGCAGTACTGAACTTTGTGCTAGGCAGTACTAATTCCTTATATACTGTTGGCAGTATTAAGTCATATGAAGATTTATTCCTAACAATCCTCCCCTAAACTTGTGATTGTCCTTCAAATCAACAAGTTTCTTCTGAATAAAATCTTCTAGACTTCTTCTTCTGCTGATGATTCTTTCAAACAATTCTGTCATTTCTGCACTTGAGCTCTTATGAATCTAAGGAGTTCAAAAGCCTGGGAACTTTCATGATCTACCTCCAATTTTCTACTTAACATCTTTGACAACATCTCTTGGCTTAAGGGATACTTCTTTTCTGTCAACATATGGATTGCCAATCCATTGTCCATCAACAAAATATGAATACCACAAAAATCACATAATCTCCAGCTTAGAAGATTATACTCATGTTGATCTCTCCAAATCTCATCATCTTCATCATGCTCAAACAAAGTATGGAGATCTCCCCAAAGCATAAGATCAAAACCTTCTGGTGCTGAAGTACTGTATCTCTCCTTAACTAACCTGAACAATTCCTCTACATCCATTCTGTCAAAATCTTCAAGCATTTCACTCAGTACCTTATAATTCTTTGAGCTTCCATCACCTCTGAAAACTTGATAGTACATGAAAGTCTCTGTCAACACACATGTCTTCCAATCTACAAAGGAAACTTGTTGATAAAAGATTCAATCTCTAGGGAGGCTTCTTCTCTTGGACATATCCAGAATTCTCTTGAGTTCCATCTTCTCAGTATCTTCTTTAGCTTTTGGTCTCTCCTTGTTGTTTTTCTAGGAATAGACTTCTTCCTCTTTGTTACTGGTTCTTTGACGACTTCTTCCCTTTCCTCTTGTGTAACAGCCTCTTCTTCCACAATCTTTTCAGTAGACCTTTCTTTTTCAGGAGACTTAGCCTTTTCCTTTTCAGGAGACTTTTGCTTTTTACTTCCTTTCTCTGCATCCATAGGCACAATATTTTGATTGAAATCCCAAAGCTTTTCAAAAATTGGCCTTATGTCATTGTAAGACATCCCCTTAAAGTCAGTGATCTTAAAATTTCCTTGGTTCTTCAAATACTTGATCATGTTCCTTCTAGCTTGGGCAATTGACTTAGGCTTCATCTTAAGAGAATGATATTCTAATGACTTAAACAAGGTGAGTTGGGGAAGGTTGTGTAGGTGAGGGTTGAGGAGGAGATGGTTGAGGAGATGGTTGAGTATGTGTAGATTCAGGTGTAGGTGAAGATGTAGGTGTAGGGGAAGGTGAAGATGTGGATCTAGAAGGTGAGTGTGAGGATTCAGCAGCATCTAACATAGTGGAAAACAAAGGAACCTCCTGTCCTGAAAATCCCTTGGTGGATCTCTTCATGTTACTAAACACCTTCATTGTGAGAGATGGGACAAAATAGACTCTTGAGTGTTGTTGGAGCTTGTGTCTCTGCATGTCTAGGCATAGTTGGATAAACCTAGGGTACATCAAAAACTTATGGGGACTAGATATGTTAGACACCATATGGTCAAAGATCATCCTAGAGAAATTAAACCTTCTATTTGTAGCTAAACAAATGACAGCTGCTGCAATGTTACTGCTAAACTGCTCCCAAGCAGTCTTCTTAGGGCTTAAACAGTGAAGGATATTATGTATAAGAAACCTCCATTGAGGTGAAAATGCACCTTTTTGAAAGGTTAACTTATCTGAGTTAGTAGCATAGCCCATAAGCGCCAGTTGAGCAAATATCTCTGTAGTTGGAAGAGAGGTAATTCCATCTTGATCATCCAACTTGAGATGGCGCCGTAGAGAACCTTCAGTTATTGACAGTGAGTGTCCATCGATAGTAGCATGAATCTTAACGGTGCCATCATCATCAGTCACAATTCCACAAAATCGCTGCTTCCGCCAAAATTGGTTTATATAATGATACACACACCTCAGCTTCTTAGTAAGTGCAGAAGTAAATTTGGCTTCGAGTGAGGAAATCAATGATCTGATGAAACCCTGCTTAACCCGTAAGATTTTCCAGAAATGCTACCCATGTTATGGCTTGCACAAAACTACCAAATTTGCCATGAGTACAATTGAAAGATGTAGGTATTGAGTGGGATATATCGTGTATGTATGAATGAGGGCTAGAGAAAGTTAATTGCAATTTAATAGAGAAAACAGAGAGATATTAGTTGACCAATATTAAGTAAATTGAAGATATTGAATAATAGGTATAGGAATATATATTGATCACAAAAGTCCAATTGGTCAAAAACGCCCTATCCATAGTATTGTGGCTAAAATCTCAACGGCTCTATTAAATAATGAAAAAATCTGTAGGCCCAATAGTAGCTAACGGTCATCCAGCAGTATTAAGTTTGGCTAATAGATAACTAACAAATTGGCCTAGCAGTTATTAACTCTCCACCCTAAGCAGTACTAACTCCATATGTTTGTAAGTCCGTTAAATAGATAACTTCACACAATCTCTCTTATTTTCTGTTTTAGGCTCACATTTCATGCTCTCAAGTACTTTGCTATCATCACTTTTCCGCCTGTCTATTTTTCACACAGCTCTCTTCTGTTTTTGAGCTCCACCAATTCTCTCTTTTTGTTTAGCTCACAAATCATCACAAAGTGAGTTTTTGGCAAACTACCAGCCATAAACGGTTTTGATGAGTCTTTTTTTTTACCAATAGCCGTTTTGCTATGACTAGCCATTGCTTTCATTAGCAAAACATGGAGCAGATGATAACCAAGAGTTGGAGTAAACTACCAACTATAAACGATTTAGAAGTCTTTTACCAGTAGCCGTTTGCTCTGGACTAGCCAGCTGAAATGCTCTCATGCTACAAACATGGTGCATTGAGAGGACCATATAGTTTTGTGTTAGTAAACTATCACTATCAACGATGTGGGAAAGTCTTTAACCAGTAGCGCGTTTGCTCTGGACTATCAATTCCTTGATGTCTATAAGACATGGTGAAATTGATGACCATTTGTTGTGTGGTGTAAAACCCGTGGTACACTTTAAGAACAACCAGCATGTTCCCTCCCCTCAAGGATACATTATTGGAATAATCAATTTCACACTTTATTGTTTAGTCCTTGAAAAAAAAGTTAGCTTAAAAACCAAGGAAAAACAAAATCCAAAAGTTTCTTGTTTAACAGTATTAAGTGTTATTCACAAGATTAACAAAGATACATAGACATAACTAGCAGTACTAACTATAAGTAACAGTTTTAACAAACAGTTTTAAATATAAACTAGCATACGTAAGTAGGACCGAGCAGAGAGATTTGACATATAGCTAACAGTACTAATATTTTAACAAATTTACAAAACAAACAAGAAGATTTAGGCCTTAGGGATTGAGCATTGTCCAATACTTGAAACCCAAGTACTGAAATCTACCACATCAAAACCTTATGAAAGAGATCAGCTACATTAAGTTGAGTATCAATTAGCCATTTGAATCAACTTTTTAGTATTACAATCTCTTATATAGTGATGCCCTAATCTCTATATGTTTAGTTTTTATAGAGTGTTGAATAATTTTCTATGATACAAATAGTACTGTATTTCCAATGTAAATAACAGTGTTCATAAAATTGTACCCATAATCAAGCAATTTGTTTTGGATCCAGAGAACTTGTCCACAGCAACTTGCAGCAGCAAATATTCAGCTTCAGTTGTAGAAGTGGCAACACAGTTTGTTTCTTGCATTGCCAAGAAATCAACCTATTTCCCAATAAAATGACAACCATCCATTGGTTGACTTCCTATCACGAAAGTATAGCTCCAGCATAGTCCAGATCAGTATAAGCAACTAACTCCAATGGGAGAACGCCGTTAGAATACCATAGACCTAGAGATGGTTTGCCTTTGAGGTATCTAAAAATTCTTTTGACAGCTAAAGATATGGAAGTTTTTGGAAACCTGAAACCTTGCACATGCACCAACGCAAACATTGATATCTGGGTCTAGATGCTGTTTAGATACATCAAAGATCGCAATCAATGGGATGCTATAAAAGATGTTCATCAACATCATTAGCACTGCATCTTACCAAGGGCCGTTCCAATCAGTGGGAAGTGGAGGCAGACGTGCATCTTCTGGGGTAGTTGAACTTCTTCCAGGGATTTCATAGACATATATTAATCTTGACTAATAAATAGGACCTTTCTTTCTTTATTGAACCTTGCAACCCCAAAAAGAATGTGAGTTCTCCCATAGAACCTCATCTGAAAACTTATCCTATCATAAAGCTGCACCTAATCTTCCACACAGTTCTATCTGGTAGATCCAAAAATGATGTCATACTACATAGCATTCTGAACAAGCAAAAGTGCCCTTGGGGGGGGGGATAAGGGTGAGGGGGGGGGGGATAATTGTAGTGGGGGAGCAATTTGTTCCTCTTTGAAATCCATGGCTCAAAATAAGTGGCTAATGTGCATTACCAAGCTCTGGTGCTTGAAATGAAGTCCATATAGTGCTTTCACAATCCTTTGTATAACTTTAATCATGGATTGGTCAGGATCTTCAAACCCTGGAGGTTGACATACATACACCTCCTCTTCAATTTGACCATATAAGAAAGCACTTTTGACATCCATTTGGTAGACAGTAAAACCCATATAAGAAGCATAAGCCAAAAATATTCTTATAGCCTCTATCCTAGCCACTGGAGCAAATACTTCATCATAGTCAATGCCTTCTTCTTGAGTATGTCCTTGGGCAACTAGTCTAGCTTTGTTCCTGATGACTATCCCTCTCTCATCTTTCTTGTTTCTGTAGACCCACTTTGTACCAATAGCCCTATGACCCTTAGGCAAATCTACAAGAACCCATACATTTTGTGAGACTGTATGAACCTGTAGAGAGTTTGTCCTCTTGCTTTGCCTCTACCCAAGGCAGATCACTAAGAGCTTTAGAATCGCAGTCTGGGGGGGGCTTCTGAGATAAGAAACTCAAAAATATGGCTGTAGTAGGGGGGTAAGATCTGGTGAGTCTTCCCTTCAATAAATGGACCACTAAAGAATCCTAGTTCAGAATAAAGTTGTCATCCTCTTGTTTGAACAGAAGACTGCACCAGTACCAATCACATGATCCATTGATGATCCTTGTGAATTCTTGTAGAGAGGAGTGGAAGACACTCATAAGATGTGATATATTCCCAATTCAATGTCTGGATCCTCCACTTGTGTGTCTTCAGTGGAGTAGGAATGGGGCCCATTCAGCCGTCAAAAGAGCAGATTAACTTCAGGAGCAGCAGTACCTAATTACTCTACTACCAGTATTAACTTGTGGACTGGCAGTATTAACTTGGTGATCATCAATACCATCATCCTGAAAACTGCAATCATCATGAGTCCCATCTTGATCTTGTAATTGTGCATCATCAACAGATTTGAGTGAAGCATCTTCAAAGTAAGAGCATCCCCTCCAAATCGCATGAAATAAAAATGCTTGAGCTTGGGGTTGAGAGGATATGCTGACGTCAGAACCGCCTTGTATACCTGCCAGAAACATTAGAAAGAGTCCCTGCAACTACTGGCACATAATTCATAGATTAGGTTAGAGAATCAAGATCAAACAACCACTTGGGACCATTTCCTTCTAACATAGGTTTATTCTCTAGAAACCCAACATGCAAGTTTTCCTGTACTTTCCTTTCGTTCTAATGTTGTATACCCTAAAAGCTTTGCTACTTAAAGAATACCCAACAAAGAAACCTTCATCACGGGGACAATTTTGCCCATCAACTTGCCCAACTTATCTAAAGGTATTAAGAATTGTAACACATGACGAGCCAAATGGTTCATAAATCCTATAGCTGGTTTAATACCCCTAAAGAGTTCATAAGGGAGTCTTAGTATGAAGGATTGGACGACTAAGACCCTATTTTGGACATAACAAGCAGTAGAAACTGCTTCTGCCCAAAATGTTGTAGGTAACTTAGAATCTGCTAACATTGTTCTAGCAGCCTCAATAAGAGTCCTATTCTTTCTTTCAGCTACACCATTTTGTTGAGGTGTCCTTGCTACACTGTATTCTCTTTTTATACCTTTTTCTCTACAGAACTCATCCATCACATGGTTTTTAAATCATCCCATTAATCACGTCTGATTAATCTTAACTTTCTTATCACTAGGTTTTTCTATCTGCGTTGAATAAATTATTAGAAGATCTCACTAGTTTCATCCTTAGTTCTTAAAAAGAAAACCCATGAAAATCGACTATAATCATCAGTAACTACCAAGCAATACTTTTTATGCATAAGACTGCTAACAAAAGTTGGACCAAACAGATCCATATGCAGCATAAACAATGGCTTAGTAATGGGACTAAAGGCCTTGGACTTACAAGAGGCTCTATGTTGCTTGCCTTTAAGACAGGCAACACAAGTTTGATCATTCTCAAATCTTTTTAAAGGTAAATCTCTCACAAGATTTTTGCGGTGTGACAAGGGTATGGAAGAGGGGTGGAAAATTAACATGACCAAGCCTCCTATGCCATAACATTGATTCCTCAGATGTAGCCTTTGCAACTAGACAAGTTAAACCATCTTTGGGAACTATGTTTTTCATATCAAAACTGTACATGTTGTTCTGTCTAGGAATTTTAAGGAGTACTTGACTTTCATCAGGCAACTTAAAATTTGGAGACAGAACAAGACATTCAGAATCAGTAAAAAGAACATAATTGTGCTGTTGTGGGTCACACAGTTGTGAGACACAAAAAGGTTAAACTGTAATTCTTTAAAACAAAGTCTACATTTTTTCATAAATCAAGTTTATCTGTTTTGATATACCTTTACCCAGTGATGCGGCGCCATTTGCTCCGCCACCAAAAGTAACAGAACGCTCCCATCAAAGCTTTGAAATCTGAAAGTGAGGCTATGTTTCCAGACATGCGCCTTGAGCATCCCACTATCCACAAATCCTTTTGTCATTTAGTTAGGACTTACTCTGCACGACGAAAACTTATGAAAGTTAGTTACCTTTGGGGACCCAAGCCATTACTGACTTGGATCTGCCAGTCGTGCATCAATATAATTATAACTTGTTAAAGGTTAATGATGCACCAGTGGGTTGGATTAGGTTCTCCTAAACACCAACATGCTGAGGCCTTCAACAACATTAAATCCCCTTGCACCTAACAGTATTAACATTGGCCTAACAGTATTAACAGCTTTGTTTAGCAGTATAATAAGTTTGGAATATTAAGACCCTTTTTGTTAATGCTGTTATTCTTGTAAAAGGCCTTTGTGCGGAGGTGGATATAGAGCGGGTGGGCCGAGCACAAAGAAACTGTTGTTTTGGTGAGACATGTATTATAAGGCTAACATATTAACAAACCTAGCAGTACTAACAGATCTGGCAGTGTTAACAGACCTAACAGTAACTAAGAGAGCTTTGCATTTTTTGATAAGTTTTTTCAGGCCCGTCTCATTAAGACTTGCTCTTGGAACATATGTTTAGAAGCATTAGGGACAATCATATTTTATTATGATCAAATAAAAAAAAAAATAAAAAGACAAACCAAACAAATAAAAAAATGGTTTTTTTAAAAAAAGCATGCTTTGTGTATTAAAAACAAAGTTACATCCTAATTGATCAGATTTCTGACCATTCCAACTTCTTTGGTTCCCCCTAGGTCTCTGTGACCTATACATCTCAGCATACCTAACTGTTCTTCTACTTGGTTTGTCAGTGTTGACTGACTCTTTCGTAGTAGAAGTAGGTATGGTCTGTGTGCAGTACAGGGGGGGGGGGGGTAGACTCAACTTCTCCCTCATCAGCTGACACCCAATCTTCAATGATTGGAGCAAGCAGTATTATTCCTAGCCTTTTTAGTTCTTCTACCCTAGACATGATTACGGATGAAAAACTTTTCCTTTCAATCTTTGGTCTACCTAAAATGGAGACCACAACTGACTAGTTTCAGTAACATCTGGGGGTAGGGGTGGGGGGAAAAGAGTCATCAGTATTCTCCGTAGAAGTATTTGACTCTCTATCACATACAGTGGGGTTGGCTAGACTTGAAATCCCTAGGACCAATAGCGATTTACCTTCAGGTGTTGGAATTCCTCAGACCTGAATAGGACAGTCTAGGGTGTTGTCTACTTGGAGAATTAAGGGATGAGGTGAGGGGACAACAGTATAACCAAAACCCCTTTTGCTCATTTGTCAGTTACCTGACTTGCTAACAAATCCTCTAAGTCTTTAGATGATTTTTCAAACTTTGCTACTTAAATTTACAACCCCGTCTTTTCTTCTAACTTTTTCAAGTTTCAGTCTTAACTAATCCCCATTAAGAAAATCCTTATGACCTACACTTCCTTTTCAACAAAGCAATCTCATCAGAAAAACAAAACTTCAGATTCTTAATATTTAATCAACTTGTGCTTCTAAAATTGAACAGACCTCTTTAGTAGGTAGAGATGCATTTAAAAGTTGTATCCATCTAATTTAACTAGTAAATCATCATACTGTTTTTTAAGGTGCTTCATAATTTTGCAAACAAGTTTTAGAACAAGATTATCATTTGATACTCAGAATCAGTCAGAGAATGCATGAGAGCCATGTTTTGCTGAATTTCATCCTCTTGCCATATCACTCCAATCAAATCCACCACCATCTATACACACATGCCTTTTGCAGAGGCATCTATCATCCTATACTGCCTGCTTTTGATGAGTTCCCTTGGTTCCAATTTATGTTGTCTTTGCTTCTTGGAACTCTACATTCTCTAGCAAAATGTCCCATTTTGTGACAGTTGAAACATTCTACCTTGGATTTGTCATATCCAGCAGTACTACTTCCATCAATGATTATCTTCCTTCCAGTTCTCTGATAGAACTTTCTTGCCCTCCGATGCTCCCCCCCCCCCCCCCCCCAAAAACCCATAATTTGGGTCATAATTCCACTTTAGATCCATCTCTCTAATCATCATCATGAATTGCTCAAGATCTTCATGAACAATTTGAGACCCTTGTAGTTAAGTGGAACAAAAAGGCATAAACTATGGCATCACGAAAAATAGAAACTAAGCAGGTACTCGAAGTTTCAGTACTAGCTAGTATTACTTTGTATGCCATGTACTAACTCCAGTGTTAACAGTATTAATAGTATTAGTACTGCTTGGACTGGAAGTGGTTAGAAATGCCAAATTCTTATCATCATTATTAACAGCAACAGTTCTCTTAACCTTTTGTTCAACAATTTTAAAATTGTTGTACAAATCATCCAAACCCATAGTTTCAAAGTCGGGTTATTCATCCAGACTAACCAACCAAATGTGATAATCCCATTCCCTGAAGGTAATCCTTCTCAAAAAAATTAACATTAAAATCCTCTGGTGGAGTACCACACCAAGAATTGCCAATCTACTAACAAGCTTTTGAAGCCTGTTAAAGATAGAGTCCAAAGATTCTGAGCTTGTAGCATTGAAGTTTTCATACTGTTGCTTCAGTAAGGCCTTTTGTGTCTTCTTTGTAGCATCATTTCCTCCAAAGCGAGCTTTAATAGCAATAAACATAGATTGAGCATCAACATACTGGTTAAAGGTAAGCTGATGTTCATTTGGGAGT
Source organism: Tanacetum coccineum (assembly GCA_026074375.1). NCBI lineage: Eukaryota > Viridiplantae > Streptophyta > Magnoliopsida > Asterales > Asteraceae > Tanacetum > Tanacetum coccineum. The sequence goes on from BQNB010001497.1 coordinate 36,059, forward strand.
GCCATGAGGAGAAGACTTCTGGCTTTGACATCATTCTTCTTTGCAAAATCCTTTTTCTCAGTAGTAGAGGGCACAATTCACCTTCATGCTGTAGAATGGACCTGATTCTGGTGTTGTAACAGGAATAGGTACCCAAGAATTCCCATTTTCTATTACCTCCCATAATGCATAGTCTTGGATCTAGAAGTACTGCTTGATTTTGATTTCCCACATCTCATACTCTCCTAGTTTGAGCATGGGAAGCTTTGCCAACGCGTTGTTCTGTGAATTTTCTAACTCCATTTTCCCTAGATCAAAGTTTCTCAAAGCACAGGCTCTGATACCACTTGTTGATCCCACGCCTTGATCGATTCTTTATGATATAAAGAGTTTGTTACCTTGGAAGAATCCAAAATAACAAAGATTGAGACTTTGTATGTATATCAAAGTGTATGCGGAATCTACACTTTGATACTCTAGATAAATGTATGAATGAAACAGTAATGATCACAACCAAATAATAAACACAAAACTCACTGCTTCAATATTATAAATAATATGAGTACTCTTTAAGTACTGGGGTTACAAGACCTTGAAGCTATATCGAATTTTCTCTAAATGTATCTCTTAAAGTTCTAACTATCACTACTCTAGGGATCTCCTTTTATAGAAATACAAGGAGCCCTTTACAAATATATCTGCCTATCTATTAGGAACAGTTACAATTCAAAACTAAATATCCCGAAATGCTCTCCATGCATTCTTATCTTCATTTCATCAGCTTTGACCATTTAGCAGTACAAACTTCTTCAACTGGCAGTATTAAGTTTCCTTGGCAGTACTAACTTTGTGCTGGCAGTACTAACTCCTTTAGTACTGTTGGCAGTATTAAGTCATAAGAAGATTTATTCCTAACAAAAACTCTTTCCTTTTAGTTGTTTGTATGTATATCCACCCATGTGCTTAAGATAAGTAGACATTTAAGTTCTCTTTTGTGCTTTGGTAGGAGGTCTGTTTCTCTTTTCTTGTGCTCGAAGTGCAGCAAAATACGTTCTTCTTTTCTCCATCAGTTCCATAAACAGTTTTGCTTTTTCCTCATCTGTCAATTCCTCTCTTTCCTTTGATTGGAGTCTCTTAGCCAGCAATCTAACAGCTTCCATCATAGCTTGTGTATTTTTCCATGACTCAATCAATGCTATGTTAGCTTCTTCTTCTTGTTTCCTTGCCAGCTTTTGCTCTTCTAATAATTCAGTATCTAGTTTAGCTTGAATATCTCTTGCAATTTGTTCATCAAGAGCAATTGTTATTGTGAAGATAAAGGAAATTTTGTTACTCCTACTAAACCTTTTCCTTTATTGAATGGAAGCCCAAAGATTTGAAGATACAAATGTTTTATCTTTATCATAGTTATTGTCTCTCATATAGTTGATTTGGATTTATTCAAGTTAGATATTGTCTTACAAAAGGCTAAACAGATCCAAGAATTTGGACTACAAGTGTATCAGAGCTTTTGTTGCATTGCAATGGAAGCCTAAAGATTTGATCTTTTCTCTTTAAAGGAACTTCAAGTTCAATCATAATACCTTTTCCTTTATCTTTAGAACTTGAAGGTTTTATCTCTTGTGGAACTCTGAACTCACTTGGCTCCTGAACAACCACCCCTTTATCCTTGGGTCTTGTAGTTGTTGTTGTTGTAGCAGCAGTAGTAACAACTTTAGGCTTAGCTGCTTTAATCTGTATAAGTGTCTGAGCCAAAGTGATTTCCTCATTTGTTGTAGGAACAACACTATCATCACCAGCAGTAGTAACTGCTTCACCAGCAGTACTATCATCAAGCTTCTTAGTACTCTGATCATCTTTCCCATCAACCTTAGCTTCCACAGGCATCTCAACACCATCCAAAACTCTAGTATTAAATATCAAGTCATCATCTTGTCTTTCTTGAGTTTCATCAACCAAGGAAACATCAACATCAACATCAATATCTTTAATACTCCTCCCCTGTTTGAATGCATCTTCAGGAACATCCAAACTCTCCTGATCTGTAGAGGACTCAACTCTCCTAGACATACCAACTTTCCTGAGTCTTTTCAAACCTGTAGGTCTTGATATTTTCCTCCTTTCTAACCTCTGGATCCTCTTCTTCAAAGCATCAATCTCCTTAGCTTGAGCATCCTTTGCTTTTTGTAAATCAAGAACCTGTGTTTGCAATTTTTTGGGGGGGGGGGGGACAGAAAACAATCAAAACTGTTAGTTTCATGCTATCCTCACCACATAAGGTTGTGGAATCACTTAGAATTACATGGAAGAGTTGGTAAACTTTCCTCATGCTCTGCCTCATCTTGAGGAAACTAGTCCTCCTGGCCTCCTGTCTTTGAACCGCTGTTTGAACCTTCTTAGATAGTTTGCCCTTCTTGGATTGGGAAGATGAAGATGGTTGATCATTAATGGGTATTGATGGATCAGTTGGATTATCGGAAGCCTCACCTGATTTCTCTTCAACAGGTTGAACCATCATGGTAATCAAAAATAAAAAAGGGTTTTTTTTTTTTTTTGGGGGGGGGGGGGGTTGTATTCTCCCAGAGAATCCTTTCCTGCCCTCTTCATATTTGCAAACACTTTCTTTGTGTGAAAGGGATGAACAAAAATCTTCTTGTGTGTTGACATATTACCCAATTGTTGATTAAGGAAAACTTGGAGAAAACGTAGATACAACAAGAATTTGACTCCTCCATCCAAGTGTTTCACCATTGCATCAAAGATATATTTAGATAGATTGAACTTCTGATTAGTTGCCAAGCATATGATCAACGAAGCCATAGAACTACTAAACTCATTCCATGCTTATACCCATTTGAAGTAGCAAGGAGTAAGCAAAGCTTATGATCTGGTTTTGACACATAGAGGGTCTAGTTAGGGATGTGTAGAATCTAGTATATGAGTTGTATAAGCTAGGGAGTAGCTTTGGTGAGGTGTTGCTCTCTTTCTTTGCCGCGGCTAAGCACTAGAAGGAACAAGAAGTTTTTGTGATTTTTAAACAATATAAATGAAAGATATTTGAAGAGAGGTGCTTGTAAGCTGCTTAGGAATGAAGTAGCTTAGTCATGGAGGTGCTTGATTGCAAGAAAAATAGTTAAAATGGGTTATTTTGCAAGGGTTTTGGTTTCGGGTTCACTAGGGCTCATTTAGGGTTCGGGTTGAGTTTTCTAGCTTGTAATTTGTATACATTTGATTAGGAATGATAGGTTACTGATCCTAGGACTTATATTAAGGATTATAATCAATATTTGATAGGTGGTTTGAGTTAAAATGGGTAGAAAATGAGAAAACGGGTCAAAGTCACAATTAGGGCACAATTAGGGTTTTCTGGATTCGTTTCTTGGATAATTGAAGTAGAATGATGAAATGATGATGGAGTATGATTGAGGATGTTGTAATTCATGTTATTATAACTTATTTAAGAGTTGGTTTAGGTTTACAATGGGTAAAAATCAAGAAACGGGTCATGGTTTAGAAACTAGCTCGGTTTTAGGGTTTAGGGTTTTGAATTAGGGTTTTGAGTGTAAAAAGATGTATGAACGCTATGAATGGAATATATAGGGTTTATACATGTATAATGATGTCATAGCTTATACAAACGTAGATGGTGAAGAAATTAGAATGAAAACGGAGGTAAAACGCATTTTAGAGATACATGCTAAATGACTAGTCACATTGAAGCTTTTTAAAGATCACGTCCTTTACTTTGGCTTGGAGAGAGATTTTAAATTTCAAATGAGATATTATATTGCTTGTACATATGCTTTAGTAGCTTTTTCATTCATTTTAGGGGTTAACCCTTCCATGAGATTAGGGTTTAGAGGCATCCGATAACGGTTTAAGGCCCGTTTTGATATAACGTTGCGAATGGTACATTATAGGAATAATGTACTTTGTAGAAATGATATTATGATATTGACTTGATATATTATGATGATTGCTTGACATATATGAAGATAGGATTGCCATATGAAGGTTGCCTGAGTCCGTTAACTTTAGTTATGCAGGTTATATTGCATATTGAGATATTGGCAAAGTAATGTAATGTAATAAAGTGAAAAATTTCCCTGAAAAAGGTGAGTTCATATATAACTGATAGATTGTACATCATCTAACTTAATAGATAGATATTTACATTTATGAAAGTTATGGGTTGTTATAACTAGACTGAGGTATCTTGGTGTCCTGACCTCTTTTGATATGCCTAGATGTGTTTTGATCCCTTTTGAACATACTCATGATATAACACATCCTTTCATCCATTCTGTTTGGTTTTAGAAATAAGGAACCTCCCCTCAAACAATGCCTCAAGTGATAAGAATTGGAAATAGTTGCAACTTTAGTGCCCATGTCCTCTTAACAGCATTGAAACATTTTGCTATGCAGTAGAATTTTTCTGCCTAGCATATTAATGAAAGACGTAACAGCCATTAACTCTATCTTGCAATATTATGCAAACAACATGACCTCTATTCATCACAAGCTTACTAAATAGACAATAGACGATTAGGAATTCATGAGGATCCATATTTATACATAACCCATGAATAAAAGGTAAAATATGTGAACCAAGACCATTATCTTTCTTCAAAAAGGTGAAGCATTCAACATCTTGTATTCACAAGCTTAACCTCAAAAGTTAGTTCATATCCAAATATACAAACTCCAAAACATTTCCGCCTTAACCAGCATTAACTATATCTAACTGGTTTAATTAAAACTTAGCAGTATTAATTGAGAAAACTAACAGTATTAATCCTTTACAAAACTTTTACAAAAACATAAAGAGATATAGACAGTTAAGGATTCAGCATTCCAATACTTGATACAAGTAGAAATCAGCCTTCATAAAACCTTATTATGTAAAAGATCTGCAACATATAAATCAGTATGAATTTTTAACCATTTGTTTTAACTTTTTAGTATTTGCAATCTCTTATAAAATGCTGCCTATCCACCTATAGTGTTTTTGTTCTTAGAATGTTGAACATGTTTTTTAATAAATGCAGCGATACTAGTAGTGACAGTATATATCTATTATTAATGGTATACGAGTGTTCATTAGAAATTGGTACACCCAGCAAATCGAGCAATATGGTTTTTGAATCCAGGAGTACTTTGGTTAAAGCAAACTAGCAGCCAACCACACATATCACTTTTAGCGATTGGTATAAGTGAGCAACCAACGGTTTGCTTTTTACACTGCAGAAGATATCACCCTGTTTCCCCAAAAATAACCTGGAAAGCCTCGCAGTTGTAGACATCCTATCAAAGAGTGTACGCTTCCAGCATATCACTAATCAATTATAAGCAACAGTTCAAATGGAGAATCCTTAAAAATACCAAAGGCCTAAAGGTTTGTTGTGAGTCACTTTTCAAAAATCTAGAAGCAATTTGAAAATCATGTATTGAGAAAAATATTATACATATATTACTTAATTAAATTGTTAAAAATAATGAACGTGCGGGAGCAATGAGAGAGACTATTCCTTCTCGTGTCACTATACTAACGAAAAGCATCGATGGAAATGTCTTAAATGATTAAACCCCTTGAAAATCTAGCACATACAACATACTGCAAAGAAAAGAAGCCACATACAAAAAAAAGAAAACCACCCACAAAAAAGAAAAAAGATAAAAAGGACGAAAGACGAACATGAAAAGAAGAAAAACATGAAAAAAACGATACCAGACCCCTGAAAGTAAAAAAAAAAGAAACAAGAACACAAAAAATCACACCCCAGAAACCCCCGCCCACACCACGACTAGCTGCCCCGCCCCCCCATCTCCCTCCCCCCTCCCCCCTCCTCCCCTCCGCCGGTCCCCTCCCCACGTCGCCGCCCTCCCCCACCACCCGCACCCCCGCCCCCCCCGCACCACCCGACGGAGGTCCAAGCCCCCTCGATCTCGTCGCCCCACATCATCTCGCCCCCAGCTTCCCCTACTCATCCCCACTTCCCGCCCGCCCCCTACCACCGAGCCCCACGACCAAACCCCCCTCCCCCGCCCCCCACCGCCCCAACCCCCCGTCCCCCTAGCCACCCCCGTTTGCTTCCCCTCGTGCGCTATCCCCCACCCCCCGCCTTTCGCCCTCCCCTATGTTTGGTGTGATGGATCCCCCTTCTACCCCGCGTCCCTCTCCCCCCATGACCCCACCGACGAGCCCCCCGCCCCCCCCCCCGAACCCCCCCCCCCCCCACCCACCCTCCCCCACACCACCCCCCCTCCGACCCCCCCGCCTCACCCCACGCCCCCCAACCCCCCCCCCCACACCTCCCATAACACCCCCCCACACCGCCGCACACACCCCCCTCCCAGACACTCACCCCCACCACCCCCCCTCTACCTCGCCGCACGCTCATCCTTCATAGCCCTCACCCCCATCTATCCCCACCACCCGCCCCACCTTACCGAACGCCCCAAGCCTCCCGCCTACTCCAATCCCCTCCCCAACTCAACCCCCCCCACACCCACGGCTTGAAGCTTAATATTTACCATCATCCCCCCCACCCTCCCCCTATCCCCCCTCCCCACTTCACCCCGCCGTTGCAACCCTCGCGCAGCCCATCACAAGCTCACGTAGACTATAATGCAGTGAGATACCTCAAGACCCCATCATAGCACTATCTAGATTTACATCAACATCATCAGCATCTCCCTCCTTACAAAGTTTTCAAAATCAACAGAGTTGAAGTATACTTCACATCATAGTTAGTTGAAATTCCTTTCAAAATTTTCAGCTACATATTTCCCCTACTGATAAATAACCATCTTCCTTCTGTTATACTTGTAACCCAAAAAAAGAAAGTTAGTTCTCATAGAACTCCTCTGAAACGTATCTTTTATTAGCTTTCTCAAAACCAGTACTTAACTCCTCGTATTCGTTTGAACCCAAAGATAAATGTCATCTACATATACCTGTACAAGCAAAAATATCTCCTTCATTGCTATCTATGATCAAATATATTTCTGATCTAGACTTGCCCTTTTAAACCCATTGCTCAAAAAAAGATAGTTAGCCAAAAGTTTCATAAATTACCATGCAATTGGTGCTTAGATGCAACCTATTAACTGGCCCTTGACCACCTTGTAAACTTTGTCTGGAATGGGTCCCAGGATCTTTAAATCTTGGTGGGTCTGAGTAAACATAGACTTCTTCCTCTCAATCTCTGTTCCATACATAAGAAAGCACGTCTTACATCCACTTGATAACCCAAAAACCCATAAAATGAAGGTCATATAGGTGCCAACAAGAAACAATCGATGCCAAGGTCAATTCTTGCCACAAAGGTTGCAAACACTTCCTTCATAATCAATACATTCTTCCTTGATCTATGACCCTGTCAACATACATTAGCCTATTATTCCTTATCATAAAAACCCCTTTTATCTTTCTTGTTTCTTTCCCTGACGAAGACACATTTTTGATTCAAAACGCAGGGGGGGGGGAGGGGGGGGGGGGGGGGAGGGGGGGGGGGGGGGGGGGGATGGGGGGGGGGGTGGGGGTGGGGGGTTTGGCGGGGGGGGGGGGGGAGGGTGGGGGAGGGCGAGCTAACAAAAGTAAGGAAAAAACATAGAAAGAAGAGGCTGTGGAAATCATTAGGAGATCCACCAGATCGCATACTTGTTGTGAGTTCTGAATTGCAGAGGCTGTCCCCTGCATTGCGTTCCACACGCACGCGATGAACAAGATAGAGCTTGAACAATGCTTGTTCGTTCAATCTGTGATAGGAAACTAACATAAAACCAAGTTTTAGGGTATCATGTGGTTGATCTGCTCCAACAAGTCATCATGAGAGAAACCCTTGTTCAAGAAGTACAGAATTTCTGACATTCTATCTTGTCTCAATCATTGACACCTGCACTCTACCAATCGTCACATTGTCAATTGGATGATCTTTAAGGTAATTATCTTGTATTTGATGAGTTGCGACAAATATAGAATTTGTAATGTTCACCCATAATCAACTTCGGGTCTACACTTCAGTCTAGTCCTATCTGTCATTTGCGATACTAGCAGATCACTAACGGATGGACCAACAACCTAATTTTAAAACTACCATTAGTGAACATCAAGACCTGGCAGTATAACTTGGTTTGCCCAACAGCATTAAACAATCTTTCTAAACTGCTACTCGGTATGCTAACGCTTCATCTGAATTAGCAATTCTCATTATTTAGTACCATCTTCTCAACTACTTTTCTGAGCAAGCATCAGCAGTTTTTGGTTTACCAGTACACACAAGTCAAAGCGAAGAGTATACTTTGTCTAGGATGGAATCAAATATGGAAGTATCATCGAGGACGCACAATAGCAAGGGATGGAGTTTCCCAATTGCCATCTCAATACAATCCTACTGGATTGTTATTTCCTTACATGCAGGCGATACCATGCAAGAGTCATGTAGAAACTTACATAGTAGTAAATTGGGGACATTAGTTCCATACGATTGGGCTTACAGAGGTTGCAAAATCCAATCAGCCATTTATGGACCAGATCACCCTTCTATCATAATAAGGCATTAATCTCTCAGAAAAGACCGAATAAGTGCACAGTTTTCTCTCCTACCTCGTTGGAGTTCTACAGTATTGTCTACCCAAAGAAGCTTTACTACTTACAGAGTATCTCAAACAACAAAGAGAACACTTTACATCACTTTATGCCATCAAACTTGCCTAAACTATCCCAAAAGTATTAAAATAGTAACATGACCAACCAAATGGTCCATAAAAGACTTAGAAGCTGGTTTAACTAGACCTCTAAAAAAAGTGTCATAAGGTGTCTTAGCTTATGGGGAAGGCTTGACTACAAAACCACTATTTTAATAGTACATGTGAAGTAGTACAGAAACTGCTTCTATTACGCCAAAATGTGGGTAGGTCAACTATAGATCAGCTCTACACATTCTGTTCTTGCGTAGCCTCAATGAGTTGTCCTATTCCTCCCGTGCTAGCAACACCATTTTGCTGAGAAGAGTCCTAGCTACAACTATATTCTCTCCATGAGAATAACCTTTTTTCTCTCCAAAAATCGATCCATAACTGTCGTTTCTAAAACTCTGTTCCATTATCAAACTTCGATTATTTTTAGTTTCCTTATACACTAGGTATTTGTCTATTTCTTTGATAAAGCCTTAAGGTCGCACTGGTTTTCATCCTTGAGTTGTTAAAATGAAAACCCATGAAAATCATACTAGAGAATCATCAGGACTACTAACGCAATACTTCTTATGCATCAAGTTACTTTACAAAGGAGGGTGGACCAAACAAAATCCATATGTAGCATAAAACAAAGGCTTAGTAATAGTGACATTCAGAAACATTGGGACTTACAAATATAAAGCTCTGAGTTGTTCTCCCCTTTAAGACAGCAACAGCAGATTTGAGACGCATCATTTTCAAAATGTTTGTAGGCAAAATCTGCTTACTAAAGATCTAATCCTGACTAGCTTATTTATGTTTCTTTAAAATTAAATATGACCCACGGTACGTTCTGTGCCAAAGCATGGATCTTCATCTAAATGAGTAGCGGGCAAGAAAGGCAGCGAGGATAGGAGTAGCAGCGGGCTTTACTACAAGACAATTCAAACTTCCTTTTAGGAAACAAGTTCTTCATATCAAACTGTACAGTATTTTCCTTTCTAGGAATTTTAAGAAGTATCTGATTTTCATCAAGCAACTTAAAATTTGGAGACAAGATAAGACATTCAGTATTTGTAAAAAGGACATAGTTCTTTTTGTCACACATCTGTGACACACTAAAAAGATTGAATTTTAACTCATTGACAAAGTATACATCTTCAAAATCAAGATTATCAGTCTTAAGAGTTCTTTTACCAGAAATTTTACCGCCATATGCACCTCTTCTAAATGCAACATAACCTTCATCAAACTGCTTCTCAAATCACACTAGAGAAAGCTATGGTTACGCAGTCCATGTGCCTTGAGCACCACATCAACAAATCTTTTATCATTATGTTGTGGCTTGCCCTGCACACAAGAATAAAAATAGATTCTGTTTGGGAACCCAAGCCATTACTGACTGGATCTGCCTCCCGGCATCATTGTATTTATATCTGTTTCAAAGTGATTGATAGCACTAGTAGGTTTATGATAGGTCTCCAACCCAACATGCCTGAGGGCTTAAACACATTGAACCTATTTGCCCTGGCAGCATTAACTGATGTTCTATTTGGCCTAGCAGTATTAACTACTCTGGGCCTAATAGTATTAATAGGTGTTCTGTATAACCTAGTAGTATTAACTATTCTAGGCCTAACAGTATTAACCTTATGATCAAAATGCATGTTAGTTAATGCTGGATTCTTATAAAAGGCCTTTGGACAGTAGATTGTGCTGATTTGTAAAAATGAGTCTTTGGTCTAGCGCAATGCACTGTTGGTTTTGAGTGAGCAGTATAAACTGACTTAGTAGTACTAAGAGGTTTTAGGCCAGTTCTCAGCAAAACTCCTCTTGGAGTCATAATTTTGTGGGTTCTATGGTGTGAGGTCTTGGCATAATAGTCATTATCCACCCTATTGTAATTGTTCCCACTTACCCCCTTTTTCTTTTGATGGTAAGTACAATTTTTATGCACATGATTAAAGCTCCCACAAATAAAATAAGCCTTGTTATGCATCACAAATTCACTACCTAGTTAATTGGACTTCTGACCATTCTAATTTCTCTGATTCCCTCTAGGACTTTGTGATCTATACTTTTTTGCATACCTAACTGACTTCTTAATTGGTTTTTCTATTTTAGTAGCAGTAGGAATAACATTTTTCTTTTCAGGCTTAGTCTTAGACTCATCTTGTTCCTCGTCATCTGACACCCAATCCTCAATAATTGGAGCATCATTATTCTTCCTAAAATCTTTAGGTTCTACTTTACTAACACTCTTACTAGTGTTAGACCCACAACCTTCAACAAAGCTAATTTTGACCTGTGATACTTGTTCTTTTACCAAAGACTTATTAGAATTTTCCTTAGAATTATCTGATTGATTTTCACAAATAACATTAGACTCTTTCTTGCTATTCTCGAGACCAGAGCCTTTGAATTCAGGCTCTTTGAATTCATCAAGACCAAAATAAGACAAAACTAGTTTGTTAGGTCTATTATAAATTAAAGGATGAGGTGGAGGAACTGCACTATATCCAAAACCCTTTTTACTTTTGTCAATTATCGTGACTGTACCTAACAACTGATCTAAGTCTTTTTTGAGGCCTACCAAATTTCTCAATTTTAAAGTCTAAAGCATCTCTTTCTGCTTATCTTTTTCAAACGATTTGTTTTTAAGCATATTATTATTTCATATGTTTGATTCCTTACTTCTCTTTTTAAGGACAAAACCAAATAATAAACTTCTTCACTAAAAAGAACCTCATTCTTCCAATATGTGACAAGCTGTACCTCAACAGTATCTAATCCTCTTTTATAAGTAATTGCCTTAAATTCAGTTTGATGTTGTTTAGCAACAAAATCATCATATTGTTTCTTAAGAGATTCATAGTTTTTCATACAAGTTTTAGAGTCGGGGAGGGGGGGGGTGAGGTGGGGTGGTTGGGGGAGTGTGTAATACAGGTGTTGTAGGGAGGGGGCCGGGGGTGCTGGAGGGGTCTAGGAGAAAAGTCTAGTTGAGAGGGGGGGGGGGGGCATGTTTTTGTGGGGCGGGGTGGGAGAATGTTGGTTATGTGGGGGGGGGGGGGGGGGGGGGGGGGGGGGGGGGATTATGGGATAGGAGTAACTGTACCTATCAAAATCCTTCTCCATCAATACCAACATTGCCCTTTAAGTATCTCATTGTTTCCTTGCTTCCTTGGTGGTATTCCTTGATTAACTGAACTGACACTTGCCTTGTTCGTGTGATCTGCACTCCTGGTAAAGTGTCCAAACTTATAACATTGTAACACTCCACCTTAGATTTATCATATCCAGCAATATCATTACCATTAATGAAAATCTTCTTGCTTGTCCCCTGATAGTACTTCTTTGCTCTCACACTTAGCAAAGAGAGCTGCCACTTTTAAAAATCGATTGCTTCTAAACTATCTACAATGAATTTGCTCTAGAAAGTGAGATCCTTATGGTAGAATAGAATTAGAAACACATTTGGATATTTTTCCAACTCATGAAAGCATACGACGATCTATATCACTGACGACTAGTTGCAAAGTGCAAACTGTGTGGACTGCGGTGGCAGCTTAGTTGAAAGCACTAGAGGCGTAAGACAAGACACTAACAACTTGTGAAGAAGTAATAATAGTGTTAGCATCGCGAGTGAACACTAAGGCTAAATGAAGCGCTATAATAGTCAGAGTGTAGACAGGTCGATACTAACTCGTCTTCGTTTTGATACGAAAACAACCCACTAACAAGATGTAATAAACCAACATTTTTCTTACATGCTTCTTTACAACAATGTTTGAAATCTCTAGCGTATAGTAGCTCTAGAATCAGCTATACTCGATTAAGTCTCAGACCTCAGTCTAAAAGGCTCAATTACATTTCATCAAGTAACCCAAAAGATCAAGCTACATGAGTATTTCCACTTCGACAGGTGGTAAGCCTCGCTCTAATATATTTTAAGTTAAATCCTTCCTTGATAATAGAGGGGCAATGAACTACACACCCCTGTGATAGCAAACGCCTATGCTATCCGCGCGAACTATAGTACTTCTCGACAACAGCCTAATTGTAAATATGATTCAAGAGACTTGTGTACTTTGTTGGCACTAGAATAGCTTACTGCGATGTAAGCGTGGTTCTCGGCGATCAAGAGAGGTTAGTCCTTCTTCACTGAGTCTTTCTCTTAGGTCTAGCTGCACTTACGCTCTCTAAAATATCTTGGTTTCATGGCACAGTAACCTAGATTTAGCATCTGGATACTGACTGAATGTTAGTTGATGTTCATTTCGAAGTGCCATGAGTAACAAACCTCTAGCTTTGACATCATTCTTTTTCTTTGTCTTTTCTTCTACAGTTACAGGTGTAGACATCTTTGTAATTGTTATCCCATTCTCCTCAATTGTTTAAGATACTGAGACCCATGAATCACCATTTTCTATCACTTCCCATAGTGCATAGTCTTGGATATGGAAGCACTACTTAATCCTTATAGCCCACATCTCATATTCCCCTAATTTAAGTATGGGAAGCTTTGCATTAAGACCACTATTTGTAGATTCAAGTTCCATGTCTTCTAGATTAAAGTTTCTCAAAGCAATGTTCTGATACCACTTATTGATCCCAAACCTATATCGATTCCTTAGGTTGTCTAAGGTTAAATTACCTTAGATAAATCCAAAATAACTTGTTGCAAAAACTTTGTATGTATTTAAAATGATGGGGAATCTACACCTTAATACCTAGAAGCAAAATCAATGAAACATTAATCTTGAACAACACCAGCGATATAACCACATGCTCTAGAGAATATTAATAGAGATATATAATACAAGCTACTCTTAATTAGTTACTGCGAGGGTAAAGTATGACAAACCTTTAAGCTTTTCTTAATTGAGCTTTGACCAACTATAGAAAACAATATGTCATAAAGTGCTATTGATGATTACTGCGTTGTTGTTTTTCTGATGATCAGTCTAGCTCATCGCGTTCGAACACGCAGATCAGGAGCCGCAATCAAAAGCATCCTCCTTTTATAGACTGAAAAAAGAGGAGGTCATAATCGGAACTTATAATAATAGTTAACGCTACAGAGATATCTAAGTCTCTTCTAAAACATAAGACGTACGTAATGTCTTCTAAATAAATACATTATGTATATCTTGTACATAAAAATCTCACCAAAACACTTGAATCTACTTTATCTAACCGTAATAGAATCTATGTGTTTAGCTATCTAGGCATTTTTGTATTCTTGCTTTCTTTGAGTTTTATTTTGACCTACAGGCTACTCGATAGCTTATGATTTAAAAGATGAGCCAATTGAGGAGGAGCCTCTCGAGGAATCGAATGAGGAAGGTTAGTTAAAAGAGTCGGAGAAGGAGACCGACTCAGATCGTTTGTCGGATGCTTGTAGCAGGCCTGGACCCGCAGAGTCGGGTGACTCTTGCGAAGCCAAAGTCAAACCCAAGCAAGGCCCAGCATAAGTTTATTCCGTCTTTTACCTCGTCACAATGCTATTGATTATTTCTTTCAGATATTTCGTATTTTGGAGGCGCTGCGAGACTTTCGTTCTTTTATGTCGTTTTGATTTTATTTTTATATAAGTAAGTATTTCTTTGATGGAGTATCCTTTATGTGTTAAGTTGGAGTGGTTTAAGATGTGCAATATGGAATATGTGCTTATATGTGAATTATGATTGAAATGGATAGTCTTGGAAGTAAGTACACGTGTAAAATGAAGCACTTATAATTATGGTGGCCAACATAATTATAAAGGCATTACACACGTAGACTTGTGACCATGATTGCATTTATTTGTGTTTGGTTGTAAGGTGGTAGTGTAATATGTTTTTTTATGAGTATTCATGATAAGGATGGTGGTATGGGTAGAGAATTACACTCTTACCCTAATTGGAGGATATGTTAAATTGAGTTGTAGAGATAGCAAGTTTCTCTTCTATCTAGTATTTGCGGATACTTAGTATTATTATTATTATTATGGTTGCTCGTTGCTCAATTGTTTGTTCGGATCTGCTCTTTCGGATATAGGCGCGTTTCGTTAGTTCTTTCGTTGCATTGATTACTCGTATGAGTATCAAAGGTTTCTTTTAAGCACTAATTGTTCCTAACATATTAGTGTGGATCATTACTCCCTTCTTTGTATATCCCTTGGTTTTCGTAACCCGTTGGCGACGTGTTAGTATCGATGCTTTTAGGTTTGCTCTGTTGATCGTTATTTTGGATAAGACCTTACGTTTTCTTTTGGGTACGTAACGTCTTGCATGAGTTTTCTTGTACGAGTTCGTTTGATTTTATTTTGAGTATATGGTTCCTGGTATTTTCTTTCGTTTTCAAACAATAGAATTGTGTTAGAGTCTGTACGGTGTTTTACGATCCCTGTTGGTATTATGGTGTCATTTGTTTGAGTAACATATTTCATAATTGATGTCTAATTATAAAAACTCTTTGGAAGTATTGTGTTAGTGTTTGAGAAAAACTGTGTTTAAAATGATCTTTGTAAATAGAATATGTTTAAATGATCTATGCAAATAGGATATGAAAATTGTTGAGTGGTTAAATAAATTTTATTTTATTATAAAAAGCAGGTTTAAAGTGATTCATAGTGGTAAGGTACGATATACCATTAGATAACCATCTCTAGATTTTTTTATGACAACCAGAATGAATTTTATAAAGATTAAATTTAAGACAATTTTATTTATTATTTAAAATGATTTTTATACTTAAAGTGACTTTCTTAATTTAAATTGATTTTTATAAAAACATTATTTAATTTGGTCTTTCGAGTAAAGTCGATAATTGGTATAAGAATTTCCGTCTTTCGTATTGATATTTTTTATGTGTTCATTTGTCGTGGTACGTCTGTTGATTTCTTTCGTTGCGTTTTCGCTCGGTGCATATACGTATCCTTTCTTTCAAAGGATTCTTATGTCATTTGATCCTTCGTTTTTTGCAATGTGTGGATCTCCTATATGCATTCTAGCCTTTGACTCGATATTCGTTTGTTATCCTATTCGATTGTTCGTAACCCTTAGAGTTCGTTGATACCGTTGAGTCGTGGAAGCTTTGATGTCATTATGGGAATGGACTGGTTGTCCAAAAGGAAGTTTGTGATAGTATGTCATGAGAAGGTGGTTAGGATACCGTCGGAAGGTGATGAGATACTTCAGGTTCATGGTGAACGTACTCAAGGAGTCGTGAAAACCTTAATGAACACAAAGGTAGATGAACCTAAATTGAGTGATATTTCCGTCATACGAGATTTTATTAACGTTTTCCGAAAGACTTGTCGTCGAAAAGTGGAGTTCCGCATAGATTTGGTTCATGGAGCGACGTCAGTTGCGAAGTATCCATATCGTCTAGCACCCTTGGAAATGAAAGAATTGTCTGAGCAACTTCGAGAGTTGCAAGAAAAGGGTTTCATACGACCTAGTCATTTTCCGTAAGGAGCACCAGTGTCGTTTGTTAAGAAGAGGAGCATGGAGTTCATTTGAAGTTAGTGTTGGAATTACTGAGGAAGGAGAAGTTGTTGTTAAGGTTACTAGTGGTATTCACGTGGACCCGAGTAAGAGTGAGGCAGTGAGGAATTAGATGATTATTCTTAGGATTGGCAGGTTACTACCGACGTTTGTCGTAAAAAAAATTTAAGATTGTTGAAACCCATTACTTCCCCAACCGAGAGGAATCAGAAGTATGAGTGGAGCATAGAACAAGAAGAGGCTTTTCAGACTTTGAAGAATGATTTGTGTGATACTCCGATAAAGTGAATGTAGTGGGTGATGCGTTGAGTAGAAAGGAGAGAGTGAAATCAAGACGAGTAAGAGGAATGATACTGGCAGCCCAAAGTGAGGCGTTCAAGCAAGAGAACATACTCGCAGAAAGGCTACATGGTTTAGATCCACAGATGGAAAGAAAAGGAGACGAGAGTTTGTACTTTATGGATCGAATTTAGGTTCTATTGGTAGGAAGTGTAATGGATGAGGCCCATGCATCAAGATACTTGGTACATCTGGGAGCGGATAAGACGTACTATAACCTTGGAGACATGTATTGGTAGCCACGTGTAGAAAAGGATATAGCTACCTATGTTAGCAGTGGTTGGATTTGTTTAAGAGGTGAAGGCTGCAATGTCAAAGACTTTTGGCTTGTTGCCACAACCTTAGATACTTGAGTGAAAATAAGATAGAATCACCATGGATTTTATCACTAAATTTCCAAGGTCAAAGTAGTGAGTATGATGTGATTTGGGTGATGGTCGATAGACTGACCAAGTTAGCTCATTTTCTAGCTATACAAGAAGATTTCAAGATGTGAAGTTGGCAAGGATTTATATTGATGAGATAATAGCAAGGAATGGAATTCTGGTGACGATCAACTCAGATTGAGATGGATGATTTACCTCGTGGTTTTGGCAGACGCTGCAGAAAGTGTTAGAGACGCGATTGGATTTGAGTACTGCTTAGCATCCTCAAGCGGATGGACAAAGTGAACGTATGATTCAGACTTTGGAAGATATAATGAGGGCATGTGTTATCGATTTTGGTGGTAGTTATCATTTGAGCATTCGGTGTGCTCCGTTTGAAGCTTTGTATGGAAGGAAATGTAGGTCGCCTGTTCTATGGGCAGAGATTAGAGAGAGTAGTTTGACTGGACTTGAGTTAGTACAAGAAACGACTGATAAGGTAGTGTTGGTAAAGGAAAAGCCCAAAGCGGCGAGAGATCGTCAAAAGAGCTATGTTGATTATAGGCGTAAGCCGTTAGAGTTTGAGGTGGGAGATCGTGTATTGTTAAAGGTGACGCCTTGGAAGGGCGTAGTTCATATTCGCTGTAGGAAAAAGGGTATGTTAGCACGAGGTTATGTAGGGCATTTGGAGATTCTTGAACGAATCGGTCTTATAGGCTTATCGGTTTGATTCTGAGGAATTGAGTGGCGTACATGACACGTTTCACGTGTCGAACCTGAAGAAGTGTTAGGCGGATGCTAGCCTGCATGTGTCATTGGATGAGATCAAGGTTGACAAAACTTTTCGTTTTGTTGAGGAACCTGTAGAGATTATGGATCGTGAAGTTAAGAGGTTAAAATGTAGCAGAATGGTGATAGTTAGGGTCCATTTGGGCTCGAAGCGAGGTCTTTAGGACTTCAGGTAAACGGAGTACCCGCACTTGTTCGTTGAGTAAGGGATCATTGAGAGTTTTAGTTGAAGTTGGTCACGTAAGGTTTCTTGTAGACCTTAGTATGCCCTTAGATGTGTTTGTGTGATTCTAGTTAAAGTTATTTTATGAATAAACTCAAAGTCGAGCCGATTCTTCAAAAACATTAGGCTTTGTAACAACTTATAACTTGGTTTCAAGACAGTTCTTGTTTGATGAGTTGCGAGATCGGGTTGTAAATGACATTGTTGCGCAACTTAAGGTTTTTGACGAGTTTCCTCGATGACGGGCGAGGTTCAGGTAGTTGGATGTTTCTTTTCGTTTGGAGCGGTTATGCTGCTATGCGTACCCTTTTGTGGGCAGGCAAAGTTGTTAGCAGTAAGATATATTGTGAAAGTTAGTTGGAATTCAAAGGGTAACTTTGAGTTAACAATGAATATGGGAGGACTACTTGAAAGATAAGTATCCTCGATTAATTGTTTGGTAATGATAGAGTTGAACCTTTTGGTTAATTCTCGGGACGAGATTTCCTAAAGGAGGGGATACTGTGACAACCATGACTTGAGCATGTTAGTCAAACCGTTAGTGTTGACTTATGAATCTGTTGTAATGTATGGTTTATGTGTTTATATGCGTTATGTGGATTGTGTGAGAGTTGGTAATCAATCCATTGAGCGTGATCGTCTCATTGGGATTGGATTGGTGATGGATTTGGTTAAGTTCCTTTCGTTCACTTTTGGTGGCAAGGAAATGACTTTTGTGGTTTTGGCGTTTTTGCGTTAATTGTGTAAGTATTATTACGTATACGTATTTATGTGTTAGTAAAATTAGGTATGAATAGGCTTTAGTGGTTAGAATAAGAAAGAAATGAAATTTCTATTTTTGGAAAGTTAGGTTTAATAAAAATGAAAAGTTATTTATTTTAAAAGCCTAGTAAATTACGTTTACGCAAAAAGGTTTACTCAAATAAGCTTAGGTTTTTATAAAAACTTAAGGTAATACAAATAATTAAGTAATTAATAATTAAATAAAAAAAAAAAAAAGAAAAGGATAAGGGTTCGGCCGGTTTTGGGTTTAAGGGGGAAAAAGGAAAACAAATCATACTCTAATTAAAATTGGTAAAAGATATCTATCCTAAACCTTTTTGTAAACCTTATAAATACCAAAAACCCTTCCCCCCCTTGTTTTTGATTGTTCCAGCCGAATTTTATCAAAGGAGGAAGAAGAAAAAATATTTTTTTCAAGTTTGGTGATTTTTGTGTTTAAGATTCGAAGATTTAAGGTATAAATTATAATCCTTTGAGTTAATTATCATTAAAAACATGTAATAATTATTATGATGGATAATTAGGGTTTCATAACATCTGTAATTAATGATATAATAAACATGTTATAATGATTAGGGTTTAATTAGAAGCTTATGGGTGTAATTGGTTAGGCTTAATTCGCGTTAGAACTTGATTTAGGTTTGAGCAGAATTTAGGGTTGTGTTGTTTCGTGAATATCTAGAGGTTAGAAGCATGAATTGATGTGATTCCGGTGCCTATGATGTAGCTCAGAGAGTCTAGTTTCCAGAACATCCGGCCTCGAAAGTTTTTAAGGTCGGGAAGTCATTCAAATGTTGGTTACACCAAAAGTGGTCAAAACAGTAAATACGGGTCAGATTTAGGTCAGATTACGAGGGGTAAAACCCCCACTTAAAATTTGAATTAGGATTATCCAACCTACAGGAGTTTAGTTCTATGTGTCTATTAAAAATCCCCCAAAGGAGAGCTTCTGATTTGGAGTCTAAGTATGGTTTTTAGGTCCAAACTTTTTAGTGTTCGTTCAGATCCGAAACTGAGTAGTTAAAAGTTTGATTTTATTTGGGGCACTTAAGAGGGGATATAAATTAGTGGAAAAATCATGGAGATAGTAAACTCATAATATTGAATGTGTGATTTTTGGTAAAATTTATAAAGGTGAGTAGGTGTGGTTTAGAAAATGGTAAAGTGACACTAAAATTATGCATTTTCGGGTAAATTGTTAAACATTGAAAAAGTGTGTAAACGAATTGGTAAATGTTGGGCATGGTGTCGGGGTGACCCATGAGGGTAAATAAACACCTTATACATCCATCATATGATTGTTACATGGGCATAAGCATTTTGGATTAGTCGCGTGTAACATGCGTTTGTTTGTTTGTATTGTGCAATGAGTTTGGAAATTGCTTAAGCATCAGGTGAGTTTCATAGCCCCTTTTTCTTATATTTTCTTGGGGTGAAAATGATGCTATGAGTTAAAATGTTTTAGTTACTATGATAATGTGTTTTAAATGAGGCATGTGCTATACGAGCCTATCGTATGTTATGTGCTACTTGCTAATATGATATGGATTGTTGTGCTTGAGCGTGACCGTCTCAAGGCATTGATGGATTGTTGTGCTTAAGCGTGACCGTCTCAAGGCATTGATGGATTGTTGTGCTTGAGTGTGACCGTCTCAAGGCATTGTTATGGATTGTTAGTAGTGAGCGTGATCGTCTCATTGTTGTGGATTGTTAGTAGTGAGCGTGATCATCTCATTGCTGGGGATTGTTGATAGTGAGCGTGATTGTCTCATTTTTGTAGATTGGGATATGTTTAGTTTCTATGTTTATGATCAATGAGCGTGAACGTCTCATTTTGGATTGATGTGATTGCATGTTAGCTTGTAAGATAGTTCGTTGTATGTCCTGCTATGCTATGTTTTATTTATCACAGTGATTTCAAAGCGAGTTATTGGCGTGTCTTAAACCTATGACTCTCACCAACTTTATGTTAACGTTTAAGCATCATTTTCAGGTGAGCATCATGGGAATAAGATAGAGAGAAGTGGCTAGAAAGAGACCGTAGGATGTCATGGAGTTTATTGCTTTATTGTCTTGAATTTTGCATTGTTTGGTTTTGGATAATGGTTGCATGTCTTTCTATTGGCGGGAACTTTTGTTTCATCAATAAAAACTCCTTTTGGATTTTGGTTAGTTTTATGGGTATTGTTATGACACTTTGTGTCTATGCTTTACTTATTTATTTCATATAGAATTCTCTGTATAGACGCCATTGTGTTGTGATGATATCCTTTCTCGTTGCGCCTCGCGTTTTCGCCTTGGCGGGGTGTGACAGGAATCTAGCTTATACTACTTTATAGTTTGACTAATAAGCTACCTAAATCTTTTCTTAAAAAGTATTTTGAAACTCAAATGCTTAATGAAAAAGCTGCCTATGCATTTTTACCTAACTTTTGGTTTTTGAATGAAAAGACAAAAAAACTAAATTACAGATCTAAAACAAGTATTTAAATAATCTTTTTAACTCAAATAAGTCTTAATCTAACTAGAATAGCCTAAAATCTAATTGTGCACAAAAAATCAAAAGCTGACAACTACTTTACCTATCTGAATTTTTAAGCTAGAAAAGGCTATTTGGCTTTTTATGACTGCTGATGCACTTGACACTTTTTATAGCCTAAACTATGAACTAACTTATGCAGACCTAAGGTACTTGCTTCTACAACTTTAAAACACTAAAGCTAAAGCAAAATGAGCAATGAATCTAACTAGAACAGACTTAAGCTAGAAGGATTCTGGAGCATGACCTAATCTGCTACAGTTTACAAAAACATGATACTTTTCAATATTAAACCTACAAGAGGCCTTAAATCTAGCTTCATATTATTAATATTTGGAGTTAAGATTGGATTAAAAGTCCAAGAGTTATGACAGTACTAACTTTAGTTACTACTGCCATAAGCCAAACACCCCTTTAAATCCTTTAACCTCATTTTTGGCTTATGAAAATGAATTTTAAGATACAAGTTGCAAATACCAGATGTCAAATAGCTTATAACAAACCTATTGAGCAAATCTAAGCAGACAATAAGCCAGAGCAATAAGCTATAAGCTACACTAATATTTTTGGTTTTTAACTATTTTAAGACAAATAAGTGCAAACTAAGATCTTAAACTAACAAGCAAACATATTGAGCATTAATCATCAAATAAGCTAATCTAAACAGAAATAAGCTATTATTAAACAGTAATAAGCTAAAATGCAATTTTAAACTTCAAAATGTAAAGAGAGGACTTACAACTGCCTTTGCACAGAACAAGGCTTATAAATGCTCTTTTGAGCTATCAACAAGCTCCAACTTATCAAATGATAAGCTGGTAGGGTCTTGGAAGCCCATCCCTTATTGGCTTCCCTTCCATATTTAGCTGAGGTATTTTGATTGTGAAGATTTGAGTAATAAAACTCAGTTAAGCTTTTGTGAGCTTACTGTGTTAATAACTAGTTATGAGTAGATTAAGAGCTTAATGATGCTTTGTGAAACAAAGACTGCGCTTAATTCAAAGTTTTGATTAAGGTAAAACATTAAGTAACAAATGATCAATATTCAAAACAAACTTTTATTAATTGAAACTAGTTACAAGCTTAAATGAAAAATTACATAAAAGAAAAGGATAAGCTAAAACGATTTGAAAAGAAATTACATAAGGCTAATTCTTACAAGCTATTCCTCTATATACTATCTAGATATCCTGTTGTGAGGAGAGTGAGCTTATTTTATAGGAGATAAGGGAAGCTTCCAGGTCTTCAACACTCCAAATGATCTCAGCCTTTTAATCCTTGCAATCATTAGATCTTCAATCTTCACCGTTGGATCAATATGTGATCACACGGATTGCCAGCGTGGCATTCCTTGTGTCCGAGGCCTTGTGCTTCTTTTGGCTTGTTTTTAGTGTAAATTTCCCATCAAGGTGTGTTTCTTTTGAGACCCGCGTGTAATTCCTTTGACAGAGCTAGCCAATCAAAGACGTTTGATGACGTTTTTCTTTGTTGAGGTGTAGCTTAGTACTAAGAATCTTCTAATCACATTATTAATTGAAAGGGTGTGGGTTAATTGCATTTAATTTGAGTTGGGTAAAGTGGGGGAGACGGTGAACAGTAAAAACTGTTTTTTCCCGCCCCCCAAATGTTATACGTTTTGTGTTTGACCCGGAAAATGGGTGTTTGACCTGGGCTCGGGTATAAAAAAAGAAAATTGGGCCGGGGGTTATGATTTGGGCTTGGTTTAGGGATTTAAGGGTTCTAGTTATAAAGAAATAATGACCGTTAGTCTTTATAATAAAAAGACTAACGGTGTTAAGGTTTTAAGGACTTATTGTGAAATTGGTTTAACATTAAGGCTCATTTGGGTATTTTGAGGGTTTTTGTCTTTTGTTGACTATTTGACCTTTTTGCTATCAAACTCCCGGCTCTTGTGCACTCTTTCCATTCCTGTGTCCGTGTTTGTCCAGTTTTGACCGTTTTCCTGTGATTTTTGCAATATCCGTACCTATATATCACAAATGACAAAACAAGCAATATACAAGCATAATTTGTTCATTTTAGGGCCTTTTTGGTATAAAAAGGATATGTGATTTCTCACATATCAAAATTCCCCAAACTAAGTGATTGTCGTGTCCTCACGCAATGTTATATGCTTTAAAACCAAATACCTTAAAACTTCCCCAAACTAAATCTTTGAAAAGTAGCAAAGACTTTTGTAGGGAGAGTTAAGAAATCACAAGCTTTAAAACATCACATTTTCCCATTTTTCAAAACTTTTTCCATTTTTATGATTTTTTTTAAGTAAACTTACTAGAATATTCCGACTTTCGTTATTTCCATAACCGTTAGGGATCATAGAACAAGATGCATTTCGATCCGAGAATGCCCCAAAAAGGATAAATTCATCGTCCCCGACTTTTCACTCGCTCCAAACCAAGCTTAAAATGAAATCACCGCTAAATATCAGTTAAGATGCTAACACTACTCATATTTGCAACTTGTGAACTTTTCACTCCCGACAATTATTATATCTTAGGTGAATGTGCTATTTTGAATTTCAACCATGGATCAACGTTTTGCAAAATTCTATGTTTCACGTTCCACCCGAGAATAATAAGTTTGAAGGCGAGATCATCCCATGTAGCGACTTTCGTCTCGGCACATCCCAACCTTGCGGCTAAGTGACCAGGCTTTTGACACCCCACAGAGACTAGTATCGGGACTCACGGACCTTAGGTTTCAAAAACTCTCAGGTTTCTCGTATATACATAGCTTATTTAAAAACTTAAAATGAAATAGTCAAAGTTCAAAAGCATATTTAAATTTAACAAAAAGAGATCTATTTATTAATTCAAACTTAATAAAAACTTAAATTTTATGCAATTTTAACCCTCGATCTTTTAGTAGGCTTGAAACAATGGTGTGAAGCCAGGCAAGATGCAGCAAACTTTTATCAGTCTCGGATTTTTATTCTTACTATGGGCTTTCTTTAGAAGGCTGTAACATCGGTTGTGAGCCGGCAAGATACAGCAAACTTTTATCAGCCCACAGTTTATAATTATTCTTTATTATATTTTTTCATTTTTCATCATTTCAATTTTTTTTCATTTTACTTTATATAGAGAAGACTTCTTTTTGAAAAATTCAAGTATAAGTTTGAACTAAGACTAAATTTTTTGCTATATACTACATAAAAATTGTTGATTTAAGTTTAATCTCCAAAACAGCAGTATTATTAATACGGTTCGGAGCGTATGGGAGAAAAAGCCACAAATTACATACATGAGCTCTTAAGATTTCCTAATAATCCTTTGTTTTGCATCCCAATCATTTAACGCTATCATTTTTCATCTTCGCGAATTTCGTGAACGCTTGGCCTAAAAGTTAAGGAGCAAGTAGAAGCTCATAACGCTCGATCGGGTAAAATTTATTCTTATTTCTACCAGTAGAAGTCAAAATTGTGACAAAACACTTATTTTATTTTTGAAATTTTTAATTTTTTTCATTTTTTTAAAAAAAATTTGTGGGAAAATGGGGTACGTGAAAACAACGGGCAAAGGTAGCTCAGATCATATCGAAGATATACTACCCCATACTAAAATTAAACATTGTCCTCAATGTTTTCTAGCTTAAGGCTCAAACCCCATACTAGAACTCAAAAAGTCGAATGCATAATCCAAGAATGAAGAGGGTATCACAAAAATCTCAAGCCGTTTATCAAGTATGCTAAAAGATAAATGTTAGTCGATAAAAATCTAGGATATCGGATTTCCCCAAACTAATGGCAAGCAAAGGCTAGGAAGCTCGAGTGGACCGGGACAAAACACCGGAACACGAAGTCTTAGAAATTTTGGGTCTATTCCTACATACATTCAACAAGCACAAACAATCAAGAATCGAAAGTACATGCCTCCTCAAATCTCAAATTAGATAAATTAGAAAGAACTTAGAGATAGCATGGGTTGCTCCACGAAGCGCTTTATTTTTGGTAACCGAGTCACATAGCTTGACTCGATCCCCGAATTCATTCGTCCTTGGGGATGAAACACGTGGAAGAGAAAATCTCCATCGGACATTTAAATGCCACCGGCTCTAGAGAAGAAAATTGAAAAGCGAAGATGACGGGGTCAAAAATGGTGTCTTCACTCCCGAAGGAGAAAAGAAAGTTCACATGATGAGTAAAAAGGATTTGGACAACAATTGTGAAGAGAAGATAATGGTGGTCCTTAGATGATAATCTTACACACGATGGAGAAAAAGTTTTCTCCCAGATCCCGGGATCAAAAACTTTAACCATATTTTCCAAAGTATCAACGTTAGCATTAATCTTGAAGGTTGTGGTTCATGATCTGAGTAACACCTTCGAAAGAGATTAGGGGTGTGTCATCACTAAGCATTTCTCAGATGATATAGTCTCCCTCCGAGTCATAATATCCTTCCTCAATATACGTAGGAACTTTGATAGCTAGAAAAGCATCGATCTCATCATTATCGCCTCTTGGGTCAAAACACTCATCTTCATCGGGAAAAGGTATGTGAAGTAAAACTGGCTCATCAACGGTTGAATTTTCGTCATCTTCTAAGTCGTAATCATCTCTCTCAATTTCTGGAGGTATTAAATCATCTGGACCGGGAAATATATCGATCTCTTCCCTATGAGAGTTACTATCCTGTAGGGGATTGGAAATATGGGAAGAGGGTCTCGATGATCGTATTGGACTAGCATGACAATTTTCGGAGACGGTAGAGGAATTATCGCATATCATACCACTTAAGGACTTAATATATTCTCGTGCTCTATAGCAATTATTTGATGGATTTGTGATGAATTTCACCGGCGGAACTCATGGTGGAGGGTGCATTTCTAGGAGAGAAACTGTCAAAAGTATCATGATTGTGAGGTGATTCAGAAAGATAGATTTGGCATCAAATGATCATTCTTGAAATAGAATCGTGGACTTTATTATGAATTAGAATTAAACTTACTAGGAAATGGATTTCCTTGTCAAGATCAATAAAGAGGGTTCGATTATGTTATAAACTCATTTCGTGAGTAAAACCAAAACCTCCTCATGACTTGACTCGTCATTACTAGGAGCAGAATAGTCGAAAAGAGGATTGGAAAACGTCAAAAAATTAATTTTTTGAGAATCGGGCACATAACAATCACATTCATATCCCGAGTATAGGTAAGAAAACTAGAGAGGTTTCGTTGGCTGTAAACATTTCGGTTTGGATCAAATGTAATCCTAGGTGAAAATTTTGTTGATGGATCACGGTTAAGCAACAATTTAATTTCTCTAAGTTCGGCTTCAATATCAACATCCTCATTTCCCAGTGGAAATGGAGTCATATAGATGCGTGCTTTATGGCGAAATCCTGAGAAAGAAATCGCTAGTCTCAAAAGATGTGAGACTAGGACGAGAGTCAGAAAATGGAGTGGTACTGCCACTTGAAAAATGATTTTATTTCTTCAATCTTAAAACTTATCCAAAACTATCCTTAATGAAATTAATCATTTTAATCGACTCTTTTGAGGATGCTTATCGACATGAAAAATTAATCGTTCATCCCCGTCCCTTAAAATAAGCTCTCCTTCATACACATCAATTAAGGCACGACTGGTCCTCAAAAAGGATCTCCTAAGTATGAGAGGAACTCGAGGATCGACTTCAAAATCAACAACAACAAAGTCGGTAGGAAAGTGAAAACTCCCAACTTTGACAAAAACATCTTCGGCGACTCCTTTAGGACGAGTAATCGATCGATCCGCTAACTCTAGAGTCATCCGAGTGGGTGTAAGTTCGGTATGGATAACTTTTTTCCAAATAGATGGGGCATAAGTTTATGCTCGCGCCAAGATCGGCCAGGAGTGAATACATCCATTCCCAGGAAATTACTATGGTATAAGAAACTTGCTGGGATTAAAGCTTTTCGGAAGCTTTTTGAGGAGCATCGACGTAGCAATTCTCGTTAAGGTTTTCTTAGCTAATTCAGCAGTTTTTCCGTATTATAAGACAAACTATCGTAGGAGCAAATCTTGGCATCAAAAGTAAAGCATCCGCGAAACTCACGTCGAAGCGCAAATCTTGAATGATTTGGAAGATCTTCTCTATTTGATTCGAAGCTTTGTCACGGGATTTTTAATTATCACGTCGTGAAGGATATGGAATATTTGGCTTAGGTAAATTCTTTGGAACATTGGGTTCCAGAGTTGGAATGGGGGTAACCAGAGGTGGGATTTGAGCGGTACTTCCTTATAAATTTGTTTGCTCTTTATCCGTTGTCTCCTCGGTTTCTCGTTCCACTACCTTTTTAGGAGAAGGTTTAATAGGAATCGAGGGTCCCTCGTAAGCAACACCACTTCGAGTAGTGATCGCTTTAATCTCACCCTTCGGGTTTGGAATGGTATTACTCGGAAGAGTACCCGAAGTTGAGGCATGGTTTTGAAACAATCCACCTATCATGTTTTGCAAATTATTTTGAAAAGATGTTATCGGAATTAGGAACAATTGTAGCAAGCATGGAGGCCCACTACAAGTAACACAAATTTCCTAACCAGCTTAAACTGGAGTGGGAGTTACAACAGATGAGAAACAATTTCAACTAAGGTCGAAAGTTGGTCCACAAGCTTATCAATTCTTTCATCCGTTTTACTAACACTTTCCCTAGAAGTTGTATTCATCCTCAAAACATTCGATTTATTACGTGAATAACGAACTTTTAATTTATTCTCAATTATATTCAAAGCTTCTCTAGTCGTCTTACTCAAAAGATTTTCACCCGCCGCGGCATTTAAGGAGTCTTGATCATTATCGTGTTAAACCGTTTAAACGGTAATCAAACGTTGATTTAACGAACTCCGTAAATCCTTGTGAGGACCATGCTCTAAGCATTTCCTTAAATTCGATCCCATGCATCACTAAAATCCTCCACGATTTTTTTGTGTAAAACGAGAAATTTTATTCTTTAAGTGAGTGGTTTTCGAGGGAGGGAAAAATTGATTCACAAATTTGGTTACGAGATCCTCCCAAGTCAAGATCGAATTAGGTGGTTCTTTCTCATACCAAACTTTAGCGGCTCCCTCGAGTGATAGCGAGAAACATCAATTAGCTAATAACATCGTTCGCACATCTCTAATCATAAAGTCGAGGTAATCCTTTTGAAACTATTAATATGAGCATGGGGATTTTCCTTCTCATAACCGTGAAACGGGCTAGAGCCAGAACCTAGAATGTAACAAATTTCGGTACTTAATTTCAAAGTGGATCCGCATTATTGTTTCCCGAAAACCGAGTAGCTTCTTCTCCATACCCATCCGTAGGGTGCACGGAGTAGTTCTTCCCATTGTACGTTCCGCCATTTGGTGCAACTTTCAATGATAGTACGAAGCATTAGGTTATAACGAATGTTGTAGGAGCACTTCCTCTAATTCGACGTATCGGATGGTTACGTTCTAATTATTTGGAAAATTGGAATTTCTAGGGCGCGTGCACTAAACAAACAAATGAAAAGAGAAAAATATATATACACAAAAATATTTTTGTTTCACCGAATAATCAACAAACTTAGGGTAATCCTTTAAGTAAAATTTGCAAACGGGGGACGTAGTGGGAGCGAATCGCCTTAAAAACATTTGTCCCTTCGGGTCGAAAGTTCCTTGGAACAACCCTCCTAATAGCTTATTTCACAAAAGATGTGCGCCTTTTTCGTAAGTGACACAAGACGGTAAAATTTTGAATCTTAAGTTTCAGAACTTATTAATGGAATATTTACAACTTCTCTAGTAAGAGAATTAAATTGATGTGTATTTTAGTAATTAAGAGAAAACTAAAAATTGAAAAATCCGGAAGAGCAAATATTTTTGTATTTTTTTTATTAAACTTCTACTTATAGTAAAAAGAAAAAGAAAAATATTTTTAACTTTTTATATTTTTTAATTTTTTTGTATTTTTGATTTTTTTTCAAAAGACGTAACTTTCAAAGATGAAAGGTTCTTCAAATCACAATCGACAAATTCAAACGAATGAATCTTAATCACAAATCCCCAGCAGCGGCGCCAAAAACTTGATGTATAGTTTTAATACGTATAATAATATAACGATGATGAAATTCCTAAACTACCCTTGAGGACAAAGGTAGTAAGAAAAATCACACGAAAATATCCTACGTTTTACCGGTAAGTGATTACCGGGTCGTTTTCCCAAAGACTTATGAAATTGAGACCCCGTTTGTTATTTGGACAATGACTTGAATTGGTTCGAAGATGATTGTTTTCTAAAATCCTAATAGTGAGCAAATAAAGGCACAATTAAAACTAACTATGAAAAAAAAACGTTAACGGGAATTTAATAAAACGCGACAAATAAGCAAGTACACTAAAATTAAATCCTAAATGATTTTCTAAACTTTTTATAATCCTAATAACTAGATAATAAGTAAAAACTAAGGAAATTCTAAAACGAGGGTGATTAAAGCTTAAAAACGAAGAAAACGAGAACGGGGATCAAATCTCGTTCTTTAAAAAGTGAACTTTCAAAATATTAACCCTACGAAAGTAAATTTCAAACCTAAGCCTAGATTATGATAAAAGAAAATTTTATAAAAAAGAAAATTATTTTTTTGATTATTTTTCTATTTTTTATGATTTTTTAAAGTTTTTAATTAAGAAAAATGATTAAAAATACTAAATCTATTTCTAAAAATTTGGAAAAATTACTAAAAGTGTAAAAAGTAGTGCTGGATTTTATAAAAATGATAAATGAAAATAAGCTGAAACGATAAGCCCTAATAAGCTAATATAAAGCTACGGCTTATTATTTATAAAAAGGAAATAAAAAAGGGTTAAAAGAAAAGATGATGCACCTTAGGACGTAAAAGTCCCAAGGGCGCAGTGGTTTGTGTGGTGTGTGTTGAGGCTTATAAAAGGGTTGATGAAGGTTGAGGTTGTGAGTTCGAGCCTTGCTCACTCACAATTTCCCTTCTTCCCCTTTTTTTTATTTTTGCAAAAACCTAAAAAGCAAAGTTATAAAGCAGATAAAAATAAGCTATTTTTGTGAAATCAACTTTTTTCTAAATCACTAATAAGCTAGGAAACAGCTTAAAAATCAGACAGAATTCACTTAACTACTTTTTTAACTTTTAACACAACTAAATAAGCTAGAAATCTTGATTAAGCTAGACTCTAAACTAAATAAGCTATCACTATCCTAAATCTATCCTAATAAGCTAATCTAAGCGGGAAATGAGCTAAAAGGATAAGCCATAAGCTGAGAATTCAAATAAGCACTTTTGCACAATCCTTGTTAACAAACAGCCAAACAGACAACTTTGAGCTTATTTTTAGATAAGGACCAAAAGGAATTCCTTATGGCCAATCTAGCTTATACCTACTTTAACTAAGCTTATAATCTACTCTAAAAACAACAAACAAAAAGCATTTTAAATTTCAAATAAGCAGTGAAAAAGTACAATGAAAAGGCTACTAATGCTGTTTTTTGATTTGCCATTTTTGATCCGTTTTGGGTTTATTTGGGTTATTTTAAGCATAAATAGATATGTGTATTCTACACTTATCAAAGATTTAAGCTAGAAAACTAAAACTATAAGCTAAAATTCTCAAATAAGCACTTGATGAAAACTGTTAACTAAACAGTCCATTGAGGCACTTTTAAGCTTATTTCTAGATAAGCTAATGGATCCTTATGGGAATCTAGCTTATACTACTTCAAAGTTTGACTAATAAGCTACCTAAATCTATTCTTAAAAAGTATTTTGAAATTCAAATGCTTAATGAAAAAGCTGTCTATGCAGTTTTACCTAACTTTTTGGTTTTTGAATGAAAAGACAAAAAGCTAAATTTAAGCTCAAAAACAAATGACTTAATAAACTTTTTAAAACAAATTAAGCTGAAACAATATGAATCTTACCTACAAACTATTTGAATACTAAAAATTAAAACCTAATAACTACTTTAACCTACTGAAAATTAAGATTGAAAAAGTCCTTTTGTCTGATTAAGCTGCTAATGCAGTTGACACTCTTAATAATCAAAACTCAAAACAACTTGATGCAGACCTAATGACTTGACTTAAACATCTTTATAACACTAAAACTAAAGCAATTTGAGCAATAACAATAACTATAACAGATTTGAGCTTAAAATGCACATTAAACTAGATTAATGATGACATATTCAAATTAACAACTAGCAAACTTAATAAAAAAACTAGATTAAGCCTAACTAAGCTCACAATTCCTACACTTATAAACTCAAATATGAAATTTAAGTTGAAAACTAAGGACCAATTGGCCTCAAGCAGTACTAACATGAGTGTCCATATTTAGCTTATTAAAATAAGAATTTATGATCAAAGTCTAAATACCAAATATCAATAAGCTTCTAACAGACATAATAAGTAAATTTAAACTACTGAATAAGCAGAAATGATAAGCTACAAGATTATGCTAATATTTTTGGTTTTTAACTAAGCTATAACACTATGCTAATATTTTTGGTTTTTAACTGTTTTAAGATAAATGACAAGCAAATTAAGTTCTGAGCTAACAATTACACATAATATGCATCTAACATCTATAATAAGCATTAATAAGCTACACTAAACAGATATAAGCTATTATAAAATAGTAATAAGCTGAAATGCAATTCTAAGCTACTAAATGTAAAGAGAGAACTTATAATTGCCTTTTCACAAAACAAGGCTTATAAATGCTCTTTTGAGCTTTCAACAAGCTCCATCTTATCCTAGGATAAGCTGGTGAGGTCCTGGAAGCCCTTCCATTACTAGCTTCCCTTCCATTTTATAAACTGTGGTATATTTTGGGTGGATTTAAGTGTCAATAAGCTTAGTTAGGCTTTTGAGAGCTTAACTAAGTGAATACTAGCTTGAGTGGTGAATTAAGAGCTTATTAAGAACTGTTTGATTAATTAAGAGCTTATTAAACTAAATTGCTTATAAAACATAAATTGAACATTAAAATGAAAAAACACACTTTTATTAATAAAAGAGTAACTGGTTACAAGCTTGAAAAAAAGATTACAATTACTGAATTAAGACATTACAATAAGCTAAATTGCAAAAATTACAAATTATTTAAAAACTATACTAAGCTATATTAATACTACTCCTAGATACCCTTTGTGAGTGAGAGAGGTCTTCTATTTATAGGCTTGAGAGAAGCTTCCAAGTCTTCTTCACACCCTCCTCTTAGATTTGATCTCTGCCCTTGAATCCTTTCAATTATTGGATCCCTTCTCTAAGCCGTTAGATTAATAAGTGAGCACACGGATTGCCAGTGTGGCAATCCTTGTGTCAGAGGCCTTGTGCTTCTTTTGGCTTGTTTTTAGTGTAAATTTCCATCAAGGATGTGTTTGTTTTTAGCCCGCGTGGCATTCTCTTGACAGAGCTTGACCAATCATAAGCTTTGGTGACGTTTCTTTTGCTGAGATGGTACTTGGTACTTAGCATCTTTGAGTTGTCACGTTGGATTGGGTTAATTTCATTTAAATTGAGTTAATTACAAGGATGGTGAATTGGGGTTTATTATTTGTTGTATCGCAGGTTATAATATTTGTTGTATTTTTATTTCGTTTTGTTTCGTATCGTATTTGTACTTCGTTTCGTATTTCTAATATATCGTATTTCAATTTTAATTTGTATCGCGTTAATTAAAAAACGAATAGCATGTTACTGATATTTTGCTAAAGAGGAACTGACGGTTTAGATTTAGAGAGATAATAAGTAAAAAAATGTATATTATTTGATTGTGTGTGTAGAAAGATAAGTAAGATAATTTTGTAAGAGGCTTAAGCAATGTTCTTTAATTATTTATTAACACCCGATGACAATAGCGAGAGTTATTAGCCATCAAAAACAAACAAAAATTTGTTTGCAAGAACGTCTAAAGATCTTTAGGCAAAGGGCTGCTGCCCTACAAGTATAAAGACACTACAAGAATGAATTCTTTTCTTCTTGTTTTTGTTGCTGATAAAGGACTTCATGATTCCTTTATTTCAAAAAATTATTCCGCGTTTTATTGGTATCAGAGCCATGAACAATGAGCTCTTTGACTAATAGTCCGGATCATTCTTCCCAAGAGGATGATGAAAACCATCGAATTTCCTTTTCGGAATCCCGACATGGATTTGATGTTAGTCTTATGATGAAACAAGACCTTTTGAATAAAATTTCAAAACAAAAACTTTTGTTAAACAAAGAACAAGCTTTCAAAATCCCTAGATCTTTGGGAATTTTAAATCCTTTGTTAAAACGAAAAAATGAAATTTATTATTTTGTTAACTCAAAAGAAATGCATGTTGACATTTCGAACCTACACCTAGGAGCTGTTTACTTACCCTCTACTCACTAAGGATGAAATAAACAAAAGTCTATCAAAAATAAATTCTAAAGTCAAAAATAAAATTAGTTGCGTCCACTTAGGAGCAGTCAAAATTTTAATTAAATCAGAATTTAGAAGTGGCATAGACACTCCAATAAAAATGGCTCTCCTAGATAATAGAATTGAGTCTAGAAAGGATTGCATCCTTGGAATTGCAAGAGGAAATCTTGCTTACTCTAGATTTATGTTCACTGTTTATCCGCAGTATGGAATAAGTTTAGTACTACAGACTTAATCAAACCCCTTGCCTTTTGTACATGAGTTTTTGAAGATCAGATCTTATTAAACCAGCAACAAGGTGTTAGCATGCACCTATTTACGCATTTGCTTTGACTCCAATCATCACAAGCATAGACACAAAGAAAAAGAGTAATATCGAAATCGATGACATCTCTTTAATAAATAGGGAGTGTTGAAGTAGCAAATTTGCTACTATATAACCTATTGATGAAACATGGGCAATTGACATTGCTAAAATAAAAAACGTAATTGGTCAAGAAACCCACCACTCAGTTAAAAGAAATAACTCCACATTGAAAACAACCTCATATTGGAGAAGCATCTTCTTCAAACATAAGCAAAAGCATGAGAATAATGTCTCAAAACATTGATTCTCTAAAAGAAGATTTACACAAAATCCTTCACGGATGAGTTGTCCAAAATCTTTAACAGTGCCTCACCCGCACTTATACAAAAAAGGAAAAATCTTAACTTTTAAGAAATTAGATGAAGGAATTGATCCAACATCTAGAAAGTACGTTTTCAGCACTGCTAATCCTAGCGTGGCTAACGTTATAAACTCAACTAACAATATTAATCAAATTGTTGGAAGAATTGATAGGAATCTCGCAAACTTCTATCATACTTTGGGCTTAGATAAAGATCAAAGTGAAAAATCCCTCGAAATCTAAGGTTTCTTCTTTCTTCTACGTGCAGACAAATTTTGGTAACCAAACTCCCAAAGGACATAGAAATTGACTTGAGTAAATACATTAAGTTACTCAAAGAATTAAATGCTAAAGTCGAAGACTCGAACATCTATAAATAATCTTTGAGAACTTCAACATAAACCCAAGGTACAGAAAGTGAAATTCAAATCTCACTACTAGAATTAAACAAAATCCAAGATCAACTCAATTCGAGTTATTGGTGAATAAATGGCTAGTATTCAAACCGTGAGTACTGACCTTCTTGAAATAAAACAAAGTCAGTCAAGAATTATTGATTTACTCGAAAAAATTATCAATAAAAACGGCATTGAACAAGCCTCTGCAAAAGTAATCACTGACATAAGTGAATTAATAAATAATAATGACAAAGAAATTTTTAGTCAATTAAAAAATATGCCTAAAGAACTAAAGCCCTACCAACCACTATAAAGGTTTAAACGGTATATCACCACAAACTTAGGATCTTTCAAAACCTAAAATGAAAGCTTAAAAAATAAACAAGCGCTAAAAAAACCCCTTTACCAACCAAAAGAAAAACAAGAAATAGTTTCCTTTAAAGCAAAAGAATAGTATCTCTTCTCAGCTTGAAGACTTTTCTTCAATAACATAGATATTATTTGACCAACACTAATAAAAACTCATGGTCATACAAAGATGTAAGAGTGCGAACAGACAATTTTAAAAGAAACCCTCAAGAATTTGAAAAAATCTTCCAAAACAAATTTTTCAAAACTATAAACAATCAAAGAATGGAAGAACCAACCAACATGGAGTCCGACTCAGAAGAAGAAATACCATTTGAAACTGAAAAAATTAACAGAGTAAAATCCGAATACAAAAAAGGAGAATCCTCTAAAAAATCTAAGAATTATGAATTCAGAATGCCTATGCATAAGGGAATTCCTAATAAAAACAACTCTTCGTCAGGAGCTATAAACATACTTAATTTAGATTGTATTTCTGACTTAACTGAAAGAAAAAGAATCCTTGAAAAATGGTCTACTGAAATATCTCTTATATTACAGACCAATCAAGACGATTTTCAAACTGCCAAATCAGTTTTAACTCTAATTGAGCATAAAACAGAGGGCAATATCCAAAGTCTTGTAAAACAAGCACAATGGAACGAAGATCTTCATGGAATAGATTTCTTCGACTCCGTGATAGATATCCTATACACCATGTTTGTAGGAATCGACTACCATGGAAACAAAGATCAAGAAATAATCAAAGAACAAGAACAAGCTAGGAGAAACCTAACTAGAGTTCAGCTCATAAATATTTGTAATCTTGATGAATACACATGTGTTTATGAGAAAAATATATATAAAATTCCATTAAGTGAACATCTTCAATGGATTGAAGCCTATCTTATGAAAATACCAATCATAAGTGAACAAACTATTCAGAGATGGAAAAACGAAGGAAACGTCATCTCAAAAAACAGTCTTGCTTTTGCAACAAGATTAGCAAAAGAAGAAATTACAAAAATCTGCGATACTAGATATAAGCAGAAAAAGCTTAAATCGCTTAGCAAGAATTGCTGCGAAAATATAGTCAATATGGAAAACTTAGACATTGGCAGAATAAGAAACGATAAGAAAAAGAGTTTCTATAAAAAGAAATATAAAAAGAAGTATAAAACTTCGTGGAAACAAAAAAGAAAAAGATTTTCCCCAGGAAAATACTTTAAACCTACTAAAGATCCACCTGAAAAATATTGCCCCAAAGGCAAAGAAAAGAAAAAATGCAGGTGTTGGACTTGTAATGAAGAAGGACATTATTCAAATGAATGCCCTAAGAAAAATCAATATCCTACTAAGGTAAAAATGTGCAGAATTGCACTTTTACATGGATATGAACCCATAGAAGATATCTATGAAGACGAAAAAGATGTTTTCTGTCTTAAAAAAGAAGAAATTATTGTCTTGACAGTCTGTCTTCATCATCTGAATGACAAGAATCATCAGAATAAATCAATTTATTCCCAATTTTCATGGAAGGGGGATAATCAGAACAACATTTTGTTTGTAATCTTCCCAGCCACTAACACGCACCGTACAGATTACAATTCCCGATTCGCCCCCACTTAGAACGCAAGCGTTTCTCGCCACTTCACTCCACCCAGATCCCTATAAAAAAACCCTGTGGTTACAACCGTTCCCGTGAAACAGACCATGCTCCACACAGACAAAAAAAACTCCCACTAAACTTACGCCAATAAAATAACAATACGGACCATACACCTAACCGCACATACTCCAACGGACGACCCGACCCAAAAAAAAAAAAACAAAACAACAGAACTAAACCCCCCACACACTCTATAAAAAAACCTATAAAACTCGACAAACGCAACACCAACCAAACCCCACAGAACGAGGATTCTGTTAGAAATATAACAAATCCAAATTCAATATATATTCAAGGAAACCTTAAATTCAAAGGCTTCAAAGAATATAAGCTACACTGCTATATTGACACTGGAGCATCTCTTTGCTTAGCCAGTAAATATGTTTTTCCACATGACTTATGGGAAAACTCACCAAGAGAAATCATTGCTACCATTGCCAATGATGACACTATAAAAATCAATCAAGTTTGTAGGAACATTTCCTTAAAACTTTCTGGTTACGAATTTAATATACCAACAATCTACCAATAATCTACCAACAAGATTCTGGTATTGACCTAATTTTAGGAAATAACTTTTGTCAACTAAGTGAACATCTTCAATGGATTGAAGCCTATCTTATGAAAATACCGATCATAAGTGAACAAACTATTCAGAGATGGAAAAACTAAGGAAACGTCATCTCAAAAAATAGTCTTGCTTTCGCAACAAGATTAGCAAAAGAAGAAATTCCTGGAAAAAACATTTCTCAAGAAAACATAAAAGGATGTAACATCTTTTTACAAATAAACAAATACAAAATCATCGAAGAAATTCTTGATAAAGTATGCTCTGAAAATCCTATTGACCCTCAAAAAACTAAAGGATGGATGAAGGCTACTATTAAACTTATTGATCTCAACACAGTTGTTAGAGTCAAACCTATGTGTTATTCTCCACAAGACAGGATTGAATTCACAAAACAAATCAACGAACTTCTTGATATGAAGTTAATCGTTCAATCAAGATCTCCTCATATGTCACCAGCCTTTTTAGTCAAAAATGAAGCTGAGAAAAGAAGAGGAAAGAAAAGAATGGTTGTTAATTATAAAAAAAATTAACGAAGCCACTATTGGAGATTCTCACAATCTCCCTAATATGCAAGAACTTTTAACCCTCCTAAGAGGAAAAAGTATATTCTCCAGTTTTGATTGCAAATCTGGATTCTGGCAAGTTTTGCTAGATGAACAATCACAATTGCTTACTGCATTTACTTGTCCCAATGGACATTTTCAATGGAAGGTAGTTCCTTTTGGCCTTAAACAAGCCCCAAGTATCTTTCAAAGACACATGCAAAATGCACTTCGTGGTTTAGAAAAATTTTGTACAGTCTATGTTGATGACATAATTGTTTTCAGTGAAAACAAAGAAAAACATTATATTCACGTTTTAGAAGTCTTAAAAACTATCTCAAAACATGGTATAATCCTTTCAAAAAAGAAAGCCAATCTTTTTAAAACTAAGATTAACTTTTTAGGTCTAGAAATAGATCAAGGAACTCATAGTCCACAAAAACATATTTTAGAACATCTACACAATTTTCCAGATGTTTTAGAAGACAAAAAACAATTACAAAGGTTTCTAGGAGTTTTAACTTATGCAGAAACATATATTGAAAAACTTGCAAAAATGAGACAACCTTTACAAGGAAAACTCAAAAAGGATATTGTCTGGAACTGGACTCAGTCCGATACCGACTATATCAAAAAGATTAAGAAAAATTTGACAGTTTTTCCTAAACTATATCTTCCTTCAAACGAAGATTTTCTTATTATTGAAACTGATGCGTCAGAAGAAATATGGGGAGGAATTTTAAAAGCAAAAACCCCAGACAACAATGAAAAAATTTGCAGGTACACTTCTGGAAGCTTCAAAGCAGCAGAAAAGAATTACCATAGCAATGAAAAAGAATTATTGGCGGTTAAAAACGTCATTTCAAAATTCAGTGCTTATCTTACCCCAGTAACTTTTCTGGTGCGGACAGATAACAAAAACTTTACTTATTTCCTTCGAACTAACATTGCAGGTGATAGTAAACAAGGTCGTCTAGTAAGATGGCAGGCTTGGTTCAGTCACTATTCCTTCAAAACTGAACATTTGCCAGGAAATAAAAATGTATTGGCAGATTGCCTCACACGTGATTTCAAAAACAATTGTTTTTTTTTGAACGGCGACTTTTATTAAAAAAAAAACTAGCAAGGAGCTAGAAATTACAAAGAAATAAGAGACGGGTTTTTATACCAATCGTCCCAGCTAAACAAAGTATTTCAAAAACAATTGACGTCATCCATGACATCAATGCTCCTCACGAGCTCTATAAAAAGAACGTTGCATCCAACGTTTTTCTCACACAACAAACACCATCACATTTCAAGAGTAGGTGAGTAAGAAAAAAATCTTGTTATAAACCCAATAACAATGGAAAAAATCAAACAAGATTTGATTTTAGAAGAAAAAATGCTATTGATCCAATTACGATCAGTACAAGAAAGACTTCGATTGTTTAACAATCCAACAACGGCTATTGAAGTGCCGGAAGAGGAAACTCTAAAAACTACAACTAGTCCAGTGCAAACGGCAACTGGTAAAGACTTAACAAATCCGTTAAGAGCTGATGCTTTGCTAAAAAGCATAAACAAAGATAATACTGATCTTAGTTCTTCATTGAGCTTAAACAGTAAACTGGTTTATCCCAGTCCGTCTACTTTCGGCAAAAGTAAAATAACAAATTTAGCTACTAACCCTCTTATGCAGGAACCGGTATTCAAACCCGATTACCTAAAAGCAGCTAAAAAGGAAGAAGAAAGATATTATGTCGTGTTCAAAGGACCACGTTCTGGCATCTACACAACTTGGGGTGAAACCCAAAAAATATGTCAAGAAGATAAATCCACCAACAAAAAGTTCAGAACACTTGAGCAAGCTCAGATGGAACTAAGACTTTATGGTGAAGCAAAGAAGACTACTCCTCTCCTTAGACCAAAGATAAACCCTTTGATTAACAAAAGAAGAGAAGCAGCAAGGGATCAAAGATTCCTTAAAGAAGAACCAATTGGGCTCGAACCAATTGTACATTTTCAAGAATTTGTTCAAATATGGAATAAGGCTCGATCTGCCTGCCAGCAAGATTTCATTAATGAAAGATTCTACACAACAGACAAGCCAACTAAAAGCTTGTACAACTTCATTGAAGGATCCGATCCTCAATTAATTTATCAAGCATTCCGTGCAGGATTAATTGATAACATATACCCTAGTAATAATTTACTAGAAATAAAAGAGTTTCACAGCTCTATTTTTGAAGCAATCAAGAGATTCAGAAAGAATGTCTTAAAAGCTCAAGACAAAAAGATTTACATCAAGGTCACAAGTTCTATCCCTGATTGGAATCATGAAGAAAACTATTCTCCATATCATTGTATGGAAATAGGTCTTGCCAAAAGTAATGAGAATTTACATTTCTCAAAAGCTATGGAAGATAAGTTACAAAATCCATTTCTCGAAGTCATCAAGAGCCAAAGAGTTCAAGGTCTTAAGAGAATTTCAGAAATAATTCTTCAGGCCATAACTGAAGAAAATAGGAAGGTTAATTATGCTGATTCTCATTGCATAGTTATCAGCTACAAAAATGAAGCTGAAAAGCAAGATATTCAATTACTAACGCAATATGGAATACCTTTTCTCACTAATACCATTGATGCGGCTAGTACAACCAAAGAAGCTTTTTGCAAACATGCAAGACAGGTGTTCGAAGAACGTTCATGTATCTACTGTAAAGATAAGAATGAAGAAAAAGAAGCGGGTCCCTCCACTTCATCAAAAGAACCCACTACCGATGAGGAATCATCATAAAAGGGACCTACAAAGAAAAATTGCCAAAGTAGTACCAATAATGCTACTTTACTTTATTAAAGAGATTCCTTTCTTTAATAATGGCAGACACTTAATCATGAAGAAAAAGTAACCATGGTTAAGTTAGAGCCACATGGCTCTCCTATAAAGGATCACCTCCTCATAGAGTTGAAGGCATTCCCTCTTAGACCGAATTCAATATTCTCTAAGAAACTATCATTGTAATTATTTCTTTCAAAATGTATAGTGAGTAGAAACCCTGAAAAGGGTATTATGTAAAATATTCTGAGTATCCTCATTTGAGGAACTCTATTATGAATAAAATCAAAGTTTTCATTCATAACGGCAACGATGGCTATAATAATCGTGACAGAGTCTGATGCAACTGTCAACAAGTACCAAAAAGGCAGATGGCCGTGGGGAAAAAGACAAAAGCATCTGAAAGACAGGCTGGCTTTTATTCTATCAAACACCGTTGTGAGGTACAATGATTAAAATATTCATATAGAGTAAAAAACTTCTCGAATATTTACATAACATCCTTTTTAAAAAAAAATATCAAATTCAAAAATCTCTTTACAAAATAAATTTTATGACTAATCCAGTCCATTTAAAAAATCTTTTTAAAGATTTACAACAAGAAATTCTTCAAATAAAAGAATATATTTCTGACATTAACAAATCTATCCTTAGGCTTGACGATAGATATAAATCTAGCGTTCAAAAAGGGGGGTATGAACATCCGATGACTATAACAAGAGTTATTAGCCATAAAAAACAAACAAAAATTTGTTTGCAAGAACGTCTAAAAACTCTTAGACAAAGGGCTGCTGCCCTACAAATATAAAGACGTCACAAAAATGAGTAATTCTCTTCTTGTTTTTGTTGCTGATAAAGGACTTCATGATTCCTTTATTCCAAAAAATTATTCCGCGTTTTATTGGAATAAACTTATAATACTCATGTGCGTACAGTGAATTTTCTAAAAAAATTAATTATGTATTATTATCGATTAAATACAAACAAACTATTTTGTCGTAAATGCTTTTAGTTGGTTGATACTACGAGTAATAAATAAAAAATCTTATGTATATATATGTCACGGACAAAATATTATAAAACTTGCAACTTTCGCGTAATATCTTTATACATTGAGCCAAAACAAAAATTAAAATTGAAACATATGAATTAAAGAGTTCCTAAATGGTTCGACATAAATTCTTAATTGTTTATTAATATCGACTAAAAACAGATAATTTAAATTGTCGTAAATGGTATTACTTGTTGGACTAAAAGGGACTAAAATAAGACTAGACGACTACCCGTGCATAGCAACAGGATCTTATACATATAGTTATATTGATAAAAAAAGTTTATGTGTTATAAACGAAAAATAATAAAAATTTAAAGATTTGGGGATTAACTTTACTTACATTGAATGAAATAATATGGTTTATCAACGAAAAATAATAAAAGTTTATGATTTCCAAATATAATTTCCTTAATTTTCTAACATTTAACAATAGGGTGTAAACCTCTTATATATACTATAGATATAATAATCGAGCTCTTCTTCGTATCTCCTTGATATATGTTTAGGCAAGCTAGATTTCATCAATGAATTTGATATTGTACAGTACTATAATTTCTATAGCTTAAGGGCCCGTCTGGTATAAGGGTTTAGACTAGTGAGGGTGGTGTTTGTGTTCAAAACATACGTTTGGTTGACCTATATGCAGGGGCGGAGCCAATGGGGTGGCTAGCGGGTGCTCAGCCACCCCCAACCAATCCAACTAGCCATGGCCGGATTTGAGCCAATGGGGTAGGTTTGATGCTATAGTAATTCAATTTTAGTGTTAAATTGATGATAGAGGTCTAGATTACTAGATAGTTTGATTCCTACCCAATATAACGTGATGTTCCATGTGATCCAAAAAAGAAGTTATAACATGACCGTGTGTTTCATACAGATCCCAGAGGTAGTAGATAATATAAGTTTATAATATGTACAATTTTGACCCCAAGTATTTATATGTCTTACAACTTTCTCCTTTTTAAGTTTATATTTCCTAACTAGTACATTAGAGTTTCTAAAATTGATAGTTTTAACCTTGTTTAAAATATTAGTTGCCATACGTGATCCAATACTATTTGAAGTAATAGATTAGTTTTATTTTATTGATAAAAATTTCGAAAGAAGTCTGTACGAGTTTGAAAGGAGACATACTTATGTAAAATTTGTGATTTGACAACATGTTAATTAGTATTGTGTTGATGTTTTAAAGTCTTTTTAATGAATCTTTCGGGTAACTAATCTATAACATGTACATTGTTATACAAATTATTTATAGCTCCTTTTAACATAAATTCTTACTTGCCCCTCTGTGTACGAAGGAAAATAAGTTGTCCATATATACTTGGGGTGCATGCTCATGGACAAAAAAAGTCAACGGTTTACATTCTTTTAGCAGATTCAGAGTCATATATTGAAGTGAAATTGTTGACTTTTGGTTTCTTTATAAGATATATCGATGTCTCTCGTTAGTCGTTATTATTCTCTTTAAAAAAATCCGCCCCCCATATATTTGCTTTCCACCATTCCTTATAATATATCACGTTTTGAAATGAATTTCACTATTTGACATCTTTATACTCGCGATCTTCTTTCTTTGCCACTACTTTTCGTAACTATATTTCTCTTTTCTTACATTTATATTAAAATTTAACCTAAATTCAAATTTTAATCCAAATTCAAATCCTAATCCTAAACACATCTACAAACCAAACGGACCCTAAATGAAAAGAGTTGCATACGAGCTTGGTTACACACATTTAAAAAAAAGCTTATATGTGCCTATGCAGTTTAACAGTTTCTTTTACATATTTTGATTTCAAATACTCCGTACTTTTTTGGGTAACCATGGTTTCCGACCTTTTGGCCGAATAATTCATTGGGTTTGAACCCACCGTCACACAGATTCAAACCGGATAA
This sequence comes from Tanacetum coccineum, assembly GCA_026074375.1. NCBI lineage: Eukaryota > Viridiplantae > Streptophyta > Magnoliopsida > Asterales > Asteraceae > Tanacetum > Tanacetum coccineum. The sequence goes on from BQNB010001497.1 coordinate 79,614, forward strand.
AGCCTTCTATTTTCAGCAGGTTGGCGTGGCCCCTGAAAAATAACACAAATAACCAAACCACATATTTGGCCCTGGAAAAAAAGTAGAAATCCAAGATTTCTTCATGGCAGCGATAAAAAGAAAACCATGCAAAATTGTGCGATTCAATACTATGTTAACAACACCTTTGCTTGAATCCTTTGTGGGTGCTTAATCCTTTTTCGTACAAAGTTCCCCCTAGCAATTCGAACGCTTTTCTTCATGTTGTCCCAACAATAGCTGCTGAAACACTTTGTGCACCCATTGTCACAACACCATCACTAGAATTTGTTGGATCATAATGCCACACATTGCTGAGGCACTCAAGATGAATGTAATAATAATAACAACATGTACAAAAATGTGAGTAAGAAAAACAACATCCAAAAAAATGTGTTGCCATGTTTTGATTGGTGTATTTTGATACATTTTCTCGTTCTTCTTTTTAATTAAGGCCAACACACATCTTCTCTCTCTCAATATTTTTTGTGAATCTAGCAAAGCTCTTTCTTTTTTACTCAATATATTTAATGTGAGTAAGCAAAAAGTTGGAGTTACTTTTGATAGATTGAATGCTCAAACCAACTTGAGTGACAACACCTCTAAGTTTTAGTTGTCAATGGTGTCAATGGCCTCAAAGGGTCACTATGCCTACCTCATATAGGTACTCCGTTATTCTCAAAGTTTTACATGAACAACTTCAAACTCATTTTAATGATGCACATTGGGCTTACGTGAATATCTAATAAACAAATGAAAGATTCATGTTTGAAATGATATGCTGGTAATGGAATAATATGTTCACCCTACTAAAACGGGTTTTTCACCACAAGTATATTATCAGGTATCACAAAGAAAACCGCAACAAGTAGCTAAACATCAAGTAGTTTGAAAATTGTTAGTGTGTTCACTACTACCCGATCTTGTTTCCGTTTGATTAAACAATTTGGAAGACCCATGTTGGTGAGTTTTTAAGAGGAAGTCGCGTTCGATGGACCAAGTGTTCGATATTAAATAATTGTGTTCAAAAACAAACACAGAAACATACGGCTGACACATCAACCGTATAACTTCCCAACTTGTTTTCTTTTCTCCTAGTGCAAGACAACATAAAGCTATACTATATTCTTTGCATGCTTATATATTATATCACGTATGCATGCATACTAGATTTAATATATAATCCACTGATTATTGTTTCCTTCCTTCTTTGTTGATACCATTCGAACGTATACTCATTAGAGTATTCGAATTGGTTTTGAAGCAAGATCTATACACTTGTTGTTAGTTTACGTGAAGCAACCACTAGCATCGTAGCGTGCTCTTTTGACGTGTTGTGTGAGCAACCATAGAGGTGGTAAATTAACCACTAATTTTCAAGATCAAGATTCACTCGCTTATTGATTTTATCTTTAAACTAAAAGGTTAGTATTACTTACTTTGTGTGTGTTTAATGTCAAACTAGATCCATCCGCTGCGTACTCGTAGTAAATGGTTTACTTTATTGATTTTCAGTACCGTTAATGTTGTCATCGTGGTTGTTTTGTCCACGCCACAGGCGAAAGTAATTCACACATACAATGCTAGCAGCCCATGTATGTGTTTTAGTTCGAACGTACACGTTTTTAATTCGATTTTCGACTCGGTTTTTGGTTTAGATTGCCAAAACCATAACTGAACCGAGAACCTTATATTTAATTTGGTTCGGTTTGGTTTTGGCAAATCGGTTCGGTTACAAATTTGGTTCAGTTAAGTTTGGTTTATTCGGGTATTACCTAAACAATGAACACCCCTCTATTTGGAGTAGTGCTTTGTTGGGTCGATCATTTCTTTTGGGCCTTGGGCTAAGAAGTAAACTATTATAATGACGATGGATAAAGGCTTTTATGATATTGTGTGTTGCTGTTCGTAACACGCGTATCAATAATGTTTTTTCGGAGCTTAACTAATAATGGCTATTGTAACAATAAGTGAATTGTTGTATATTTTCTATGTTAAACCCGTAAAATAATCTGCGTTATTCTATGTCGTGATCATGTGTTTGATCTATAACTTTACCAAAATGATCAAAGAAAGTGGTTAAGGTTGATGCTCAAAGCAAACATTGACAAGTTTGAATTATTATTAAACCCAAACATAGATGAGTTCTATATATGTTTAAAAATTTAGTTTTTATGTAAAAAATTCAGTATGTATTAATATCGATTTATATTTTGTAAAATATTTTTATTGGATAAAAGATTTAACTTTGTTTAAGTGACGCGCATTTTGAGATTTATATTGTTTAAATTTAACTATTGATATCATGTTGTTGTACAGACTATGTGAGTTTAATAGCACATGATGATCGTTGATAAAGTTAGAATATAAAGTTTTCAAATTGTTTTTCTAGATGTCCTTATATAAATTTTAAATAAGAAATACATTAGTCGTTGTTATAAGTACGATTGCGTATATTTGTAATTCGTGCTTACATTTAATATTTATACTCCTGTTGATAATAATTTAGCCGTATTCAATGGCGGATATTGAACATTATTTTTTGGGGGCCGAATTATTTTAAACATATTAAAATAAATAAGTGGACAATAACTTTTATACGAAAAGAGTAATTTTTACACTACTTGTGACGACCTATGGGGGGGGGTCGATCGTTTATTCAAGGGTTCGTCTTATCTTGGCTGTCTAAACCTTAATTTTAGGGTTTCTTTCACTTAGTTTGAAGTGGTTATCAGATGATTACGCCTGCTTTGACTCATGTTGAAGCAGATTTAATAGTGCATCTGCTGCAAATATGACGTGTGATAGACGAAACCCTAATTTTTAGGGTGCCGTCATGGATGTTACTGCATTGTTCCTTTTGATGTTAAATCGTGGGATGTGGTGACATGGGTATTATGGATGTGATGTGTTCTTACTGCATTTTAGTGTTACATTGGTATAGACTTTGATGATAAATAGGTAAGGATGCTTTGTTCATTAATTCCACCTTGGTGGATTCTGGTTTAAAGAAGTTGTTAGCTATGAAAGCTATTGGAATTTGCTGCAACCGATTCTTGTATCTGTATGGGGATTGAGGGTATTTCACCCTCATATGCTGCTGAATTTAATGTTTACGTAATACATCTGGATGCTAGTCTATGATGAAGCAGCTTGGTTGATTCGATTTAATTGGAAGTTAGCTATGAAGCTATTGGAAGTTGACTGTTTTCGTCTAATGTGGTTACATGCAGACGACTTAGAAGTTTTATGTTGGATATAAGGCTCAAGACTACCGGTGTTGAATTTGGATGGTTGAGTGAGTTATCCGCATAAATAGTTGTATTAGGAAGTGTTTTACTACTTTCCTTTTTGTTAGCCATAAGATTGGTCTGTCTTTCTTATGTAGGGCATTAGTTAGTAGCACTTTGGTGCTTGTTTGTATCTTTTTTTGGACTAAGATAAGAGACTTCACCCTTATCCTTTTGTACTTCAATGTTTTTTTGTTGTAATACAATTTACCGGGGAAACCCTTTACCCAAAAAAAAACATTGCAATGGCAAGATGTGTGGCATAATATCTTGAAATGATAGAAGAATTTGCTAATGGAAATTGGTATCTGCAACCGAGGATTATTTACATGAAACTAGACTTATAAATTTGTCTGGTGCGGTTACCATTCTACGATCATCAGGAAATTTATTACCAATATCTGAAAGAGTAATACTGATTGATCGATGTGTAGACTTTATTGCATATATGGTCGTAGAAGAAAGTCAAGTTTCGGTTGTTGACTGGTGAGCTGAAGACTTGATTGGTCTTAGGATTGGTATCATTAAAGGGGGTTTTCTAGCATTGGTTTTAAGGGGATTTAAGCAACTTGCACTTGGTCAAGTTATAATGTTTTACGCCCAAAAATGTCTTAGAGGTTTGGTAAGAATCCAAGTTTAATTGTAATACGTATTTTCCTATTATCATCTCTAAATTTACAAACAATTACGATTTAAGCTCACATGATACTTCTGTTTGATTTAAATTTGAAAAATAGCCTAACATCTTATTTTAGACTACAAGTGTAAATTGTGACATGATCTCAAAAGACGGATCCGAGGGCAGATTGATGGAAGGGCGACATATGCTCAGGTATGCAATCAATGGCTATGTACTCCTGTTCATTTTAACTTATGTTTAAGTGTTACTCCTAAGGTGGAAATTGTAGGATATTAGGAGTAAACTTAACATAGGTTAGGGGGTTAAGTGTACATTGTAATTTAGATTAGGAATAGATTATAACTAGGATGTTTCCTATTTGATTTAGGAAAGTTTTCTACCCCCTCATCTCTATAAATAGGGATGAGGGGGGATGCTAGTTTGTACATTATTCTTTGCTCATTCGTTAATTAATACAATGTAACGTTTGGGGTCACGCGTGTGTTTTCTTTGAGTCTATATTCCGCGCTAGCTTTCAAGGTTTGTTGGACTTATTTATTCAACAAGACTTAATCAGGTATGACTAAAGGTTTTGCCAAAAAATAATGGAACTTAAAACCTTTAGTCTACTCTTTTTGATAAAAATTTGAACTTAAAAAATGGCCACGCTGAAGTCATTAAAGGTTGTTCAAAACTTAATCAGGTATGATTTTATCTCTAATTAAAGGTTGTATATTGTCAAACATGTGCTATTAAAGTAACTCTACTGCTAACGATTTGGAGCATTAGGTCAAAACATGACATCTATAGTTGAAGAAATGCCAAACTTATCTCGAATTTTGTCTATAATTACTGGACGTGTTATACGACACGACTATTATCCGTTTATGCACACAATCAATCATGAATGATGAACATTCAAGGCGAGTAATATGTGCAGCGTAATTTTTCATTGGTCCTGTCTCCCACGGCGTTGAAACTTTGCAGTCCATTGTGACATTACTGGAATCGAATGTGAACCTCAAGAAAGAAAGTCATGCTTCTTTTTTATATTATAAACATGGATTTTTAGCCCACTACCCATTTGATAATCTAATGAATTTCATGGTTGTTATTGTGTTAATTTATATTTTGCCTTGAGGTGGAGTTCATGAAGTAGATACGGGATAAGAAGTCGATATATTGTTCTAAATGTTAGTTCCATTGCTGTACTCATTATTCCTTAATTATATGATATGTAAATATCTACATGTTGTGTTAATTATGAAACTGAATGGTTCTTTTTTTATATCTATGTGGCCAAAAAATTTAAAAACTGGATATCATAGTTTTTCGTATGTCAAATTTAGCAAGTATGGCATTCATAATCCATCAATTAAATTCGTATGTGTATGGTAATCGTTAAACTCATAGACCCTTTTTCGATTTTAAAACGAAATGTGGTTACACGTTTTTACTTTTTCCTTATGAGTTCGTCGTCTCAAATCTCAACTCCCAAATCTGCATGTTCCTTATGTCACAAAAGCGCAGTAGAATTGCATTATTAAATGTACACTTATCAACGGAAAAGGAAAATATTATATGCTTTAACCTGAAAACATCTATAGTAGTCGGCATGTTCGAGGATTTTCTTAATAAAAAATAAAAGATTATATAAAGTAGAGTCGTACATCGCACGAGCTTTATGCATGTTGCAAGTGAAACCAATGCCACTGAATTCTGGTGCCATAGCATTTCTGGTGCCAAACTCTCTTTTGCTGACGTGACACCACTTTTTGAGTTTGGCACCAAAAGTTTGACACCACCACTCCAAACCGGAACCAGAACCATCGATTCCGGTTCCGGTTCTTAATTTTGAGATTTTTTCGGTTCTTGGTTCGGTTCGGTTCGGTTCGGTTCGGTTCCATCGGTTCTTGGTTCCTGAACCAAATATCCAATTATTCTAAAATTAGGTAATAATTTCCCATACTTCAATTATACGCTCCAATATTCCAATTCCATAAAAAAAACCTAGGGCCTACTTTATAAACACAGCCAAACACCTTAAACCCTAACCTTTAATCTATTAAAATCATTATCAAAATAATGGAGGTAATTTTTTATTTATGAAATTTTTATTTGCAATCTTGCTTCACGATCTTAATACATGTCAAATTTCTTTTTCTTGTATAATGATTTTTAGTGTAATTCGCAGTTTTGTTAGAATCCACTAAGAAGTGTCACTTACTTGCTCATGGTTTTAGAAAAATTATTATTTATGATATATCTAAAGAAAAACCTATGAGCAATAAAGAACTTGAGAGCAAGGTTGAAGATATGGTTGAAGAAGTTAAAACTAAAATGGGAGAGTTATTTGGAACGTATAAAGAAAGATTTTGATATTCAAATCGTCAAATTCGAGTATCTGATGAAGCACATGGAATCGAAGTTACATCCCCTAATAATGGAGATAATGACTTTCTTTAAAGATTAATTTAATGTTGAAGCTAACTGACTCGTAATGAAACCGAATCAGTAGTTAGATAGAGATACCATTAGAGAAGCCAAAGATTGAATTACTAAAGGATCAGAGCCTTTACATCTCCACCAATGGTGGAAAGTACATGTCCCATCCCTCCGCTTTCCTTATTGTTTAAAAAAAGGCTAGAGGACACAATAATTTATTATATTTACAATGTTACAATGTTATACCATTTACTAGCATATTATGTAATCTGTTAAAGTTTTTAGTGATTTGTGTTATATACATTTGATTAGTATGATAGATATCTTGTCAATACCAATTTCACAACTGTGGCATCGTCTGAAGCGGCGTTTTATACGGGTGGACGTGTATTAGAACCCCAATAGAACTCGCTTGTCAACGACGATTGTTTGAAGCTTTAGATTTGGTCACCCCAAGATTGGGTGAGAAAGAACGAGAACCGCAAATTTATTGGGATGAGTTGAAGATCTTATTAAAGACGATGAGATTGTGAAAGATATGGAAGAACAATTAGAGAAACTAACCAAAGAGATAAAGAGAAACAAACGGTGGAAATATAAACGTTTCTAGTTATTTTGTTGGACAAATTTTGAAGTTATTTTATTTTTGTTTTATCATATTGTTTTGCAGATTATTGTGAACTTGTGTAAGTTTTAACTATAGAATGGTTGTTTTATTTTAACTTATGCATATATGTTGTTAAATGAAAATTGCTTTTTAGCATAAATGGTTGGCAAATACATTAAAAAATATATTTTTTTCTTTTTATTTTGCCTTAATTCATTATAGCCATGAGATTTTTTTTCATATAGATATCGGTTCCCTATCCTGGTAGAACCCGGTGGAACCGAACCAGAACCGGGAACCGGACTAACCGGAAACGGGAACCAAAAAAAACAATTTGGTTTCGTTCACGGTTTCCTAATTTTTCTTAAAATTTCGTTACCCTCCCATCCTTCTTCTTTCCCTCGGATCCATCGGTTCCGGTTCCAGTTCCACCAGTTCTAGACCCATGCTCATCCCTAATTGTGAGTCCCAATCTGAATAGATCTTTCTAGCCTGTTAAGGGTGATAGCTAACTTGTGTAAACACAGATTAACTATATGAGAAACAATGACTATGAATACTGAAGTTTATGCGGAATCTAAACAACAGTACTAAGAAGAACAATGAATATAATAGAACTTTGATTACAATTAATCTGCTACAGATTACTAACTATTAGAACTTCTATATGAGAGATATGTAGTTGAAGTGTATCTCTTACTATGCCGTAGGGTTCCTTTTATACACCAAGGAAACCCTAATGGGCTTACAAAACGTGTGAAGAGATAATACATATCTTTTCCTAAAATAATTCATAGTTATCTTCTAACTAAAACTGCTTAGCAGTACTAACTAATATATGCTAGCAGTACTAACTTACTACTAATAGTACTAACTTTACCACCAATACTAACATATTAATGGCAGTACTAACTATATAATACTAACAGTATTAAGTCTACTACCTGTACTAACAGATGTACTAGCAGTACTAACTAACTAACATTAACAGTACTAAGTTTAGATACAAAATCCAAACAAATCCTTCCCTAAAACATGAATGATTCACATTGTTAATCTTCATGTTTCTTCTTCAGTTTGACTTCTTGAGTACCTAGGAGGTATGTAACTAAACACTTTAAAAACTGTTCTATCGTCTCTTAAAATGAACATTGCGCCTCATGATTTTCTTGGTAATCTGTAACAATCTTTTGCTTCCAGTCTTTATCAGCAACTCTGCATCTCAGCAACTCAACAATACAAGGTACATAAAATCATTAATTCTTTAAGAGTAAAAACTATTCTCATCACTTTGTAATTGTAATCAAGAAATTTATAGTATTATGGCAAACCTACCAGCCATAAACCGGATAGATGTTTTCTTTACCCGTAGCCATTTGCTCTAAGAATAGCCAATTCTTCAATGCAAATAACAAGGTGCATTGATAACCATAATAGTTTTAGGGGTAAACAATCAACCATCAACGGTTTGACTTGTCCTTTACTCTAAGAGCCGTTTGCTTTTGACACTAGCCCACTCATGTTGTGAAATATGGTGAGTTAGATTACCATAACAATTTTTAAAGCAAATTTCAGCTATCAAACGAATTTTGAGAATCTTATATGAGAAGCCTTGCCACTTGACTAGACCATTCATTATGTCAGTTAGACATGGTGAAACTGATTACCCCCCCCCAATGGTTGTTGTGTTGTGATTATAACCAACACCTAAAGAACATTTCTCATATCCATTTTTATCTTTCTGACTACAACTAACTCCTTTTAATCTCTAAAATAAACAAACTAACTAAAACTAACTAGTTACAAATGACTCTTAGTAACTTCACATTTCCTCTATCTGTTTCATGACAATTCTTATTAAATCAAGAGCAACATCACTTACAGATTCAACAGTTAATCCCAAAACCAACATCCTCTTAAGTGTTTCTTTTGCAAGTGGATATCTTTTCTCTGCTAGCATAGGAATTTCAGTATCATCTTCTAGCAGCAAGATATGAACTCCACAATTTTCATAAAAAGTCCAACTCTTGAGAATCCAATCTTCTTGATTCTTCCACAGTTCATCATCTTCATTTGTTTCAAATAAAGTCCTTAAGTGTCCCCAAAGAATCAAATCAATCCCTTCTGGAGTAGTTGTTTCATATCTTTACTTTACCAACTCATGTAACTCATGGAGATTCAATCTATCATATCTTTACTTTACAGGAGGCCTTGTGTTGCTTACCTTTCTTACAAGCAACACAGGTGTGGTCATTGTGAAAAATCTTTGAAGGTAAACCTCTTACAAGGTTTCCCTTCACAAGTTTGTTTAAGTTTTTAAAGTTGACATGACCCAACCACCAATGGCCATTTGTTAGATCATCAATGTGTTGCTAGCAATCAACAAGCTAAACCTTTTAGAAGGAGCCATGTTTCTCTTGAGGTTTTGAAATATACTATGTTTGTTATGTTTTGGGGACTCTGGCCAGTACTTAATTTTCATCAGGCAACTTAAAATCAGGAGACAACACAAGACATTCAGTATCTGTGAAGAGAACCTTTTTCTTCTTGTCACATATTTGTGACACATAAAAGAGATTGAATTGCTTAATTCTTTCACAAAATACACATCCTTAAAATTTAACTTTTCTGTTTTTATTTTTCCTTTTCCCTGTTATGTTACCTTTCTACCGTCCAAAAGAAACAACCACCATTAAATTCTTGATATTCATCAAGGGAGGCTTGTTCCCAGTCATGTGCAAAAACATCCACTATCAACAACTTCCTTTGTCTTTTCAAGCTTGTGTGGATCCTCCCCAGCACATTATATAAGAGAAATTAGTGTCATTTAGGGACCCTAGCCATTGCTGACTTGAGTCACTGCCTAGTGGATCTCGAAAAATTCCACTTTTCCCAAGTCAATGATCCACAATATGCATTTGGAGACTTTACTCCAGTAATGCCATTTGGATCCCATTTACAACCTGCTGTAGCCATAAACAGCGGTTTTCCTTCTCTATTCCCCCCCCCAAACCAGAACCTAAACTGGATTAACCCTAACATTATTAACAAATGATTTAAAAACTAGTTTTATAAGTGTGATGTGTTTTCCATTACAGTGGCCCTTCTGATTCGTGATTGAGACATATAAGAAGAGTTTCTTGGGCTGTCACATTCATTACTGGTCCAACAGCAAGTGCTAACATGCCTACAGTAATAATTGGAAACCTGCCATTCTATTAGTACAATCTGTTGTGAACAAACTTATTTCATATGATGTTAAGTCTTTGGAACATTGTTCAATACTGGTCTATCATCCCCTTGACTAGTACCCTTACCATTCTTTTTGGTTAATTCAACCTTTTTAGCCATTCTTTTCTCATGAAAATTACAATCTCTAATAAGATGGCTTAAACTTCCAACAATTCAGGCTCGGACACTGAGGTGAAAACTTGTACTAAGGAATGTGAGGAATAACAACCCAATGAGAAACAATGTGAGTCCCAATCTGAATAGATCTATCTAGCCTGTTAAGGGTGATAGCTAACTTGTGTAAACACAGATTAACTATATAAGAAACAATGACTATGAATACTGAAGTTTATACGGAATCTAAACAACAATACTAAGAAGAACAATGAATATAATAGAACTTTGATTACTATTAATCTGCTAGATTACACATTACTAACTATAAGATATGTGTGTGAGTCATTAAGGCATAGTTCTCTGTGTCTTCTTTAGCATGCCCAACCAATCAATACCATCTTCCGGATGTCGTATCCACAGCGAGAATTGAATTGAGATTTACGTAAATGTTTTTCGTTTGATGCTTCATTATCTTTTTGTTTTAGTTTTGGTTTTAAACTAATAAAATAATAATCTATAATAAAACTAAGGAAATAATTCTAAACTATATAAAATGGATATGCTTGTCAAGCGAGGCGAAAAGGTCATTAATTTGTTGAATGGAAACAGTTTAATAAAGAATTATACCCGTTTAGAAAAAAACTGTATTCCCCCTCCCTCACAATGTTGGATTTTTAAATAAAAACAATCATCAATTTATGTACAAATATTTTTAAATGATGACGAAATAATACCCTTAAAAACCATTATTTTTCCTCACAACGTTTGGTTTATAAAGAAAACATATAATTTTATAAGTATTAATTACTAGATCTTGATGTTTTGATTATGTTCTCCGCCTTTTGCCCTTCGAAACAATCAAATAAGAAATATAAATAATCCAAAAATTATTAATCAACAAGTCTCTTTTTAATCCACACTTAAATCACTAATCACAAACACTTATCAAGCATATATAAATCTACTTGCTAATCATGGCAACGAACATATAAGCAATAAAAGACATATTAAGCAAATCTATCCAAACCAATAAGCAACGACTTCAATCATATAATCTGAACCACACAACTAGTACTTAACCGACTAATAAGCCAGAAAAATGACTAAACCAGAAATCCTATCTAAATATTACCTAACCAAACTATCCATAATCTTAAATAAAATCCAAACTCAGAAGGACAAAACTTAAACTAACAGCAAACTACAACCGAATAACTGAATGGAACCAATAAGCCCTAAACTTCGAAACCTAAAATTAAGCTATAAAGAAAGAGGAAAGAATCAAAATCAAAATCTAACCTGGAAAAACTCATCTTCAAACCTTCCGATTCATAAACCCACAAACAAACACCTCGTAAACATACTAAACAAACTAAATTGTTCATAAGCAATACCCGAGTAAAATACCGATCAATCAGAAATATCACACGAATTGATATATATCATTACTCCTATCTATCCTATTCTAACTACCTCTAAATCTACGAACTAAAAAATGTAAAAGATTAGATTCCCAGTCTTGCTGCTCTCTTTTCTTTTATAACTTACGTCAACATCAACAGAAAGTGGCTTACCCATTTTTTTTCTTGGCTTATTTCCAGAGTGGGCCGAGTATCAATGCTGCTCCACAGTTGGCTTAATGTTTGCTTGCTGGTCCATGACCATTTTTAAACATCAAATATGGTCTGCAATTATTTATAAATAATAAGGTCGGATCCGACCCGTAAAAATGTGATCGGGCCGGCCCGATAAGAGGGGGAGTGAAAGCAACCGTTTTTGACTCGAATTTCCGTTGCTCATTCCAATGGCACTCACATGGAAAGAATTTTTCCGACTCTTCGACTTGACTTCAAAAATAAGCAAACTTGATAGAGTCAAGCCCGAAAATCACCGTTTTTGCTCCGTTTTCAATCCTTAGTACATGCGAGACATAAAAACACAATAAAAACATATTTGCAAGATAATTAAACCGTCATATTTTAGTTGTTTTTTTAGTCCGATTATAGTGTGTGTTTTTCAGGGAAAAAAAATGAATGGTGTGTTTTAGTAAGCACAACAACAAGGTTATTCGTAAGCTGCACCACATATTCAAAAGCGCGAAGTAAGCAAAGCCCATCACAGTTTGTCAATATTTTAATGCCATTATTATTCGCCGAAACAACCTAGAGATGACCATCTTTATTAAAACATATATGTGGGTTTCCCCATCCTTATTAAATCGATTTGTACAAAACGATTCAGCCTTTCTCTATCTTTTTAGCGAATCCTGATTGTACCCCCGAGGTAGCCATTCGCTCATTTTAACTGAAGTACATTCTTTATTTGTGTGTGTGAAAATTCTTACAGTAGATTATTTTTGGGTAACCATAGTTTCTGACCTTTTGGCCGACTAATCCACGGGTTCTGATGGGGTTGTTGATACTATTGGTTGATGATTATGTCGGGTGTTGATGTGTTTGCTGATGGTGGGTGTTGCTGTGTTTGCTGATGATCGGTGTTGCTAGAGGCGGTTGCTGATCATTTTGCTGACGAAACCGTTTGCTTGTAGGGTTATGACGGGGTTGTTGCTGATTGATAAACTTGTTTGCTTATGGGATTGTTGCTGGAATTTTGCAAATGATATCACTGATGTGTGTTGCTGAATTATCTACTGAAGTTGGTTTTCTTGAAGGGGATGCTGATGATGTTGGTTTTTTGACATGCTTCTTTAATGGGTGTAGTTTCCTTTAGTCTCAAAGTGTGGTTATATAAGGAAGCTGTTATATAAAGAAGCTGTTATCAGACTACAAGAATACTGACTTCAGTAGTCAAAATTCCTTATGTATCAGGAGGGGCTGAAGAACTTGAACTTGCTGCAAAATGCTGTTATGAAAGCAAAATATTTAAGTTACAACCAGAAAACATATTGATGGCAATTTGATTTCCTCCAAACAAAAGAGTCTGAACAAAGTTTTCTCTCCCATTGGGGAGAGAAAAAGGAGATATCCGGCCGCCACCTTAAACCTATCCGTTCAATCCTAATAACTATATTCGTCTTGTTCATTACTTCTAGACCGATCATTCTTGATCGTGTTTAGGGTTTTAAGAAAGTACGATTGAGTTTTTCTTTTTGTTTTGGTGGGACTACGGTCGATATGCTTTGTCAATCGACACCCTTTTTTGGGGTTTGGTTTCTATGCGTGTGACATCCTACATCTAATCTGATCGATTACATGCCTCTTTTTTAGATCAGGGGTGATATTCTTCCGAAGTTAGTTTATTTTAAAGATTGAACAAGTTTGATTTAGAAGGTGAAATGGCGCGCTTCATTACCTCTTGATTTGCCTATTTACTAGTCATGATTGATAATGGGGGTTCTTTTTACATACGTGATCTCAAACCCCTAATTTTTTAGTTGCTTGTTACAGGTCGTTGTGGTTATGGTATCTTTGAAAAGTGACGATCTACTAATTTTCATATCCATCAAGAACGTTACCCACTAATTCCCATTTGGGAAGCTCATAAGGTGCCGATTATAACTTTCCCATGAAGATATAATGGGTCGTTTGTGTGTATGTGGCTGTCACATCGTAAACCCTAATTTATTATAGGGATTTAAGGTTTTTTGGCCGTCGATCGTTTATATCAAGGGTTTTCGTTTTATCTTGTCTGTCTAAAACCTTATTTTTATGTGTTCTTCTTACACTTAGTATAGAAGTGGTTATCAATGAATTACGCCCTGCTTTGACTCATGTAGAACAGATTTAAATCGAGCAGTCTGCAGCACATATGACGTGTATAGACGAAACCCTATATTTTTAGTGGTGCCGTCATGGGAGTTACTACTGCAATGGTTCCTTTTGATGTTAAAATCGTGGGATGTGGTGACAAGGGTATTATGGATGTATGTGTTCATACTAGCAATTTTAGTGTACATGTGGTATATGACTTTGATGATAAATAAGGGAAAGGAAGCCTTTAGTTCATTAATTCCACCTTTGGTGGATATCTGGATTAAAAAGAAGTGTGTTAGCTATGAAAGCTATTGGAATTTGCTGCAACCGATTCTTGTATCTGTATGGGGATTGAGGGTATTTCACCCTCATATGCTGCTGAATTTAATGTTTACGTAATACATCTGGATGCTAGTCTATGATGAAGCAGCTTGGTTGATTCGATTTAATTGAAGATAGCTATGAAGCAATGTGGAAGTTGACTGATTATCGACTAACATGGTGGTTACATCATACACTTAAGAATTTATTTAGATATAAGGCTCAAGACTACCGGTGTAGAATTTGGATGGGTTTTAGTGAGATAACCGCATAAATATTTGTATAAGGAAAGTGATGTATAACCTACCTTACCGTTTTTGTTAGCCCTAAGATTGGTCTGTCTTTCTTAAGTAGTGCATATTTAGAAAGCACATTGGTGCATTAGTTTTGTGTCCTTTTTTTGGACTAAGATAATGGACTTCACCTTTATCCTTTTGTACTTTAATGTTTTTTGGTGTAATACAATTTTACCGGTGAAAACACTTTACCCAAAATAAAACATTGGCAATGGCAAGATGTGTGGCATAATAATCATGAAATGATAGACAGAATTATGCTAAGGACATTTGGTATCCTGCAACCGAGGATTATTACATGAAACAAACATATAACTTTTGTCTGGTGCGGTTACCATTCTAAAAACGATCATCAAGGGAATTTATTACCAATATCTTGAAAGAGTAATACTGAATGATCGATGTGTTATACTTTATTGCAAAATGGACCGTAGAAGAAAGTCAAGTTTTCGGTATTTTGACTGGTGAGCTGAAGACCTTTGATTGTCTTAGGAATTGTATCATTAAAGGGGGTTATCCAAAGCATTTGTATTTTAAGGGGATTTAAAGCAACAGCACTAGGGTCAAGTATATAATTTTTAAACGCCCAAAAATGTCTTAAGAGGTTTTGGTATGAATCCGTTTAATTAGTAATACTAATATGCCTATTAACATCACTAAATTTACAAACAATTAACTGATTTAAGCTCACATGATACTTCTGTTTGATTTAAATTTGAAAAATAAGCCCTAAACAACTTATTTTAGACCTACAAGTGTAAATTGGACAAGAACTCAAAAGTGACTGATCCGCGGGTAAATTGATGGAAGCGACATATGCACAGTATCGAATCAATGGCTAAGTACTCCTTTCATTTTAAACTAAATGGAGTTATATTCCTACAATCAACGTCTAACCGAATTGAAGGGTACCTTTTATTTTCCAAAAAAATATTTTACGACAAACATTTATACTTAACAAATTTGTTGGATTAAAGCATATTGCAAAGAAAGCATTTATTTATAAACGGGAGTTTGGGTAAATTTAGTCGGTGACACATAAAAGAGATTGAATTGCTTTAATTCTTTCACAAAATACACATCCTTAAAATCTAACTTTCTTGTTTTTATTTTTCCTTTCCCTGTTATGTTACCTTTACTAACTCCAAAAGCAATAGAGCCTCCATTAAATTCTTGATATTCAACAAGGTAGGCTTTGTTCCCAGTCATGTGCCTGGAACATCCACTATCAACAACTCCTTTGTCTTTTAAAGCTTTGTGTGGATCATCCTGCACATCATATAAGAGAAATTAGTGTCTTTTAGGGACCTAAGCCATTGCTGACTTGAGTCTGCCTTGAGTCTGTCTTTTAAAGCTTTGAGTCTGCCTTTTACTAGTCATTGATCCACTATTGCATTTGGAGACTTTACTCCAGTAATGCCTTTTGGATCTCCAATTACAACCTGCTGTAGCCATAACAGCGGTTTCTCTATTTCCCCCAACAGCACTAACTGTATTAACCCTAACAGTATTAACTGAATGATTTAAAAAATTAGTTTTGGGTGATGTTGTTCTATTAAGTGGCCTTCTGATTCGTGATTGAGACTTATAAGATGAGTTTCTTGGTCTAGTCACATTCATTCTGGGTCCAGCAGTGCTAACTTGCCTAGCAGTATTAATTGGAAACCTGCCAGTTCTAGTTAGTACTGCTGTTGGAACAAACTTATTCTTATGATTTAGTCTTTGAACATTGTTCAATACTGGTCTATCATCCCCTTGACTAGTACCCTTACCATTCTTTTTGGTTAATTCAACCTTTTTAGCCATTCTTTTCTCATGAAAATCACAATCTCTAATAAGATGGCTTAAACTTCCAACAATTCAGGCTCAGACACTGAGGTGAAAACTTGTACTAAGGAATGTGAGGAATAACAACCCAATGAGAAACAATGTGAGTCCCAATCTGAATAGATCTTTCTAGCCTGTTAAGGGTGATAGCTTACTTGTGTAAACACAGATTAACTATATGAGAAACAATGACTATGAATACTGAAGTTTATACGGAATCTAAACAACAATACTAAGAAGAACAATGAATATAATAGAACTTTGATTACTATTAATCTGCTAGATTACACATTACTAACTATAAGATATGTGTGTGAGTCATTAAGGCATAGTTCTCTGTGTCTTCTTTAGCATGCCCAACCAATCAATACCATCTCCATCAACTACTACCAATGCATTAGATTCAGCCTGATTTGCAGGTCTCGTCCCATTGTCTCTTGCTTTGTATCCAATGTTCTCTGTATCTTTCCTTCTGATATCTTGATTCCCTTTTGATCTGCACTCTCTAGCAAAGTGCCCTGTCTTGTGGCAATTGAAGCACTCAACTTTGGTCTTGTCAAAGCCGACTGGTTGCTTGGCATCAAACACTAGCTTTCTTCCTGTCTTTTTGTAAAACTTCTTCAATCTCATGGAAATCATGGCCACCTGCCATTTCCAGTCCATTTCTTATAAATCAAACTCATCTATCTATTCAAGATCCTCATGATCCAATTGTGGACCACTAGATTGATTAGCAAAGAAACAGTACATGAGTTCATCAGAATATGATGAAAAGCCTTCTCTTTGTGAGTTACAAACAGAAGAAGTAGAAACACCATAAGCAGTACTAACTTCAATAGTACTGCTAGTGCATTCAGAAGAAACAAATGCCACATTCTGAGTACTAGAAGATGATCTATTGGAGCCTTTAACATCAGTCTCAAAGACTCTTAGATTGTTATACAGATCATCAAAACTCATAGTATCTGTTCCTGGCTTGGTCCTCATGATTAAAGATACTTGAGACCAGGAAGAAGGTAAAGACCTCAGGAACTTCTGATTAGAATCTTCAGTGGAGACTCCTGCACCATGAATCTCAAGTTGACTCAGAAGACTTTGAAACCTGTCATAACCTTTGTGCAATCCCTCTGAGTTAGATACAGAAAAGCTTTCAAATTGTTGCTTTAGAATATATTTCTGCATCTTCTTAGATTCATTATTGCCACCAAATCTGGATTTGATAGCTTCCCACGTCTCTTTAGCATCAGTCATTTTGTGAAATCTTGCTAAATGGTCTTCTGGTATAGCTATAAGCAAGGTGGTCCTTGCTTTTCTTTCTCTTTCTCTAGCCAAAATCTCTTCAGCAGATTTAGGAGGCAGTATCTTTATTTGTCCACTTGTATCTGTTGAGATTGATACAGGACCATTTCCTTTTTGTATGACTTCCCATATAGGATAGTCTGTATGACCCAAGTAATGTTTTATTTTCATGGCCCATATGTCATACTCACCTTTCTTCAGAATAGGGAGTTTAATGGTTGGCATAGTGTGAGGGGCTTGTTGTGTTACTGGTGTTGTGGGTGGTGGGTTGTTAACAATTTCATCTTCTACTCCTGCCATTGATGTGATCTTAGAGGTAAAGGTTTATAACATAGTTGGTTTGGTTCTTCTTACTTAGAGTTTCTCACAAGCTCTGATACCACTTGTGAGTCCTAATTTAAATAGATCTTTCTAGCATGTTAAGGGTGATAGCTAACTTATGTAAACACAAATTAACTATATGAGAAACAATGACTATGAATACTGAAGTTGATGCGGAATCTAAACAACAGTACTAAGAAGAACAATGAATACAGAACTTTGATTACTATTAATCTGCTAGATTACAGATTACTAACTATTAGAACTTCTATATGAGAGATATGTAGTTGAGGTGTATCTCTTACTATGCCGTAGGGTTCCTTTTATACACCAAGGAAACCCTAATGGGCTTACAAAACGTGTGAAGAGATAATACATATCTTTTCCTAAAATAACTCATAGTTATCTTCTAACTAAAACTGCTTAGCAGTACTAACTAATATATGCTAGCAGTACTAACTTACTACTAATAGTACTAACTTTACCACCAGTACTAACATATTTACTGGTAGTACTAACTATATAATACTAACAGTATTAAGTCTACTACCAGTACTAACAGATGTACTAGCAGTACTAACTAACTAACATTAACAGTACTAAGTTTGGATACTATAATTCCTAATAATCCTCCCCTAAACATGATGTTCACTTGTTAATCTTCTTGTTTCTTCAGTTTGAGCTTCTTGATTACTTGGAGGATGTATCCAAACACTTTACTGTTCTATCTTCTCTTTAATGAACTTGAGCTTCATGATTTATTGGTAATTTGTAACAATCTTTTGCTTCCAGTCTTTATCAGCAACTCCGCATCTCAACAACTCAGCAATACAAGGTACATAAAATCATCAATTCTTTAAGAGTAAAAACTATTCTCATCACTTTGAAGTGAATCACAGAAATGTATAGTTTTTAGCAAACTACCAGCCATAAACGGATTTGATGTTTCTTTACCAGTAGCCGTTTGCTCTGGAATAGCCAATGCTTCATTGCAATAACAAGGTGCATTGATAACCATATAGTTTTGGGTAAACTATCAACCGTCAACGGATTTGACTTGTCTTTACCAAGAGCTGTTTGCTTTGGACTAGCCAACTCTTTGTTGTGTAAAATGGTGAGTTGATTACCATACAATTTTTAGCAAACTGTCAGCTATCAACGGATTTGAGAAGTCTTTACCAGAAGCCGTTTGCTCTGGACTAGTCAATTCTTATGTCTGTTAGACATGGTGAACCGATGACCATTTGTTAGTGGTGATTAAACCAACACCTAAAGAACTTTCTCATATCCATTTTATCTTTCTGACTACAACTAACTCTTTTAATCTAAAATAAACTAAACTAACTAAAACTAACTATTACAAAAGACTCTTAGTAACTTCACATTTCCTCTATCTGTTTCATGACAATTCTTATTAAATCAAGAGCAACATCACTTACAGATTCAACAGTTAATCCCAAAACCAACATCCTCTCAATTGTTTCTTTTGCAAGTGGATATCTTTTCTCTGCTAGCATAGGAATTTCAGTATCATCTTCTAGCAGCAAGATATGAACTCCACAATTTTCATAAAAAGTCTAACTCTTGAGAATCCAATCTTCTTGATTCTTCCACAGTTCATCATCTTCATTTGTTTCAAATAAAGTCCTTAAGTGTCCCCAAAGAATCAAATCAACCCCTTCTGGAGTAGTTGTTTCATATCTTTACTTTACCAACTCATGTAACTCATGGAGATTCAGTCTGTCAAATCTTGTAACCATCTCAGTGAAGGTCTTGATATATCTGGAACTTCCATCAGATTTGAACACTCTATAATAGTCACGTCCTACTCCATATCTATCAAAGTGATAAAATTCTGACTTCCAATCAACAATAGGAAATCTTTTATCAAGTACTTCATAATCCACCTCTTCTTCTTCATTAGGAACCACAGCTAGGAAGGTTTTGAGTTTTTCTTCTTCTTCAAGATCAGAATCAGTCTTTTGCCTTTTAGACTTTTTTCTTTCCATCATCTTAAATTTTCTTCCTGGTCTTTTTCTAGTACTCTCCTCTGTTCCTTTTTGCTTAACTTATACCTTAGTACTGTCACGTTCTTCAAGAACCTCCTCCTCATCCACACCAGCTGCCTTTTTATTCATCTTATCAATCATTCTTTCATCCTTCTCAGATCCAATAGGAACAAAATCTGCAACTCTTCCTTGTTCATTGATGTATAAAGCCTGAATCTCTTCAAGATCTTTTTATTCAATTGAGCATGTTTATAACTACCTGTATGCTTGAGGTAGGTCATCATAAGGCTTTTTAGTTGAGTTCTTGTTGGAGGTCTACTCCTGATTGCAGCTGCTCTTTCTTCAGCCAACTGCTTCTTTCTGTTTTCAAAATACTCAACAAGTAATTTGGCTCTTTCTTCTATGGTATACTTTTCCTGCTCTTCTTGAGTCCATCTGACAGCCAGTTCATGATCATCATCTATTCTTATTTGAACTTCATCATATAAATTTGCAATATAATCCAGATATGCTTGTTCTTGTCTCAGTCTTTCCAATCTTTCTTCTTCATCAAGTTCTGCTTGTACTTTCTTTGCTACTTAGGATCCATCTCAATTTGAGATTCACCTTGATCTTTTGATTTTACTTTAACAGATTCAGGTTCTTCCTCAAGAATTCCTTTGCCTTTGTATTTAGGATCAATCTTTGGAAGTGGCTTCAAAGTCAAAATTGATCTTGCAGGTCTTTCAGTCTCTGTTTCTTCTAAATCTCTGATGGCAACTCCTTTAAGCTTTGCATCCTTCATCTGAACTAGAACATCTGCTAGGAGCATATCCTCATCTTGAAAAGGTTCTGTTGAAATTGTAGAAGGAGCAGTACTAACTTCTGGTGCGGTAGTACTAACTATAGGTACAACAGTACTAACTGTATCTCCACCTTTTTCACCACTACCCATCTCTTCTACAACCACAATATCATCTGAAAGATTCATCTTCTCAGTCTCATCACTTTGCCTCCCCTGATCTCCAGCATCTAAGTGATCAAAAGTTGTGTCTTCAAATATTTGCTTAGACTTGGCTGATTTCCTCCCCTGTTTGGAGACCTTCTTTTGACTTATGGCATGCTTCTTGGACTTTCCAACTTTGAAGATATGAGCACCTGAAGTTCTTGCTGTCTTCCTTCTTTCCAAAACTTTGACCCTCTTCTTTAAGAGCTTGATTCCTTAGCTTGAGCAGTGTTGGAAGTTTCCAAAGTATCAACCCTGCTTGACAAGTTAGTGCAAATTACATATAATTCCTAGTGGGTCATACCACCCTCAGCTCTCTCAGATGTGTGACCACCTGAAAGAGGACTATCATTGGGTGTATGAGCCTGATCCCCTTGACTCCCACCAGAACCCTCTAAGTCTAACCTAGGGATTTGAGTATGTTCAGGTCTAAAGGATGATTCAGGGGTTTGGTCTCCTACACTATGTTGAGTAGGAGAAGGTGTGGTCTGGGGTTCAGTGGGTGTTCCTGAACCTTCACCCTCTTCTACTGCTACTTGTGCCATCATATTAGGAAACAAGGGTGTGAGTTTCCCTGAAAATTTTAGTCCTTTCTTTGACATATTAGTATAAACCTTTTTGGTAAGGACTGGTACAGGAAAAGATTCTAATGGAACAAGTATATCTTTAAGTTGATTATCTAAAAATACTTGTACAAATCTTGGATACATTAGGAATTTCTTCTTAGCATCCAAATTCCTGGTCATACCATCAAAAATCATTTTAGAGAAATTAAAAACTCTATTAGTAGCTAAACAAATAAGTGTAGATGCAATATTTGATGAAAATTGATCCCATGAAGTACTTTTAGAACTTAAACAGTGAATAATGGTATGAATCAGGTACTTTCATTGGGTAGAGAAGAGGGCTTTTTGAAAAGTAAGAGTTGTAAGAGTTCCCTCATACCCTATCAATGGAAGGTTTGCATAAATATCTGCAGTTGTCAGACAATCAATCCCATCTACAACATTAAATAGAAGATCTCTTCTAATTGATGCTTCTGTGATTGATACAGTCTTGCCAGCAACTTTGGTTGTAATTTGACTAACATTATTGACTGTTTTGGAAGTAGCAGTGTTCCAAAACTATTCAATAAAGGAAGTATAGACAGTCGGACTTACAGTGAGAGCATATCTGATTGAGCTGCGCAATAAGAAGTCCATTATCTCATGAAATTCAGCATTCCCTTCATATTTCTCCAAGTATGCGACCATATTATGCTTGGGGCAAGATTCAAAAGCAGCCATAGTTGTTTGATTTTAAGTGACTGTTGTTGTCGGTGAGCTGAGAGTATAGGGTTTGTGTTTTGAGAGCTTGAAAGAGATATTAGGTGAGTAAATTGTGCAATTGGGAACAGTTTATATAGGGTGGGGAAACCCACTTGCGAAGAATCCGTTATAGTTTACTATTTAGACCCCTAATTGTCTCTAACGGTAACTTAGCAGTACTAACTTTGCCTAGCAGTACTAACTTTGTGGCCTGGCAGTACTAACTTTTGTGCTTACTAGTATTAACCAAAGCTAGCAGTACTAACTAACTAAGTACCATATTTAGCCCTCAGTCTTCATTACAAAGAATATAACTACCCCAAATAAACACCATATTATCCAAAAATCATCCGCTGACTAATAACAACACAAATACACACCAACTGACCTTTCCTAAAGTAGTGCAGTTATAAGTTCATCATCCCAATATTAACCACCAAGAAATGAAACCTGCTAACATCAAATGCTTTAGTCAAAAGGTCAGCCACATTATCATTAGTGTGTATCTTTAGCACCTGTATAAGCTTCTTCTCATAAGCATCCCTTATAAAGTGGTGCCTAATCTCAATGTGCTTTGTTTTGGAGTGAAACACTGGATTTTTTACAATGAAAATGGTAGTTTCATTATTAATGTAGATCTTTGTGTTTATAAAATTGAACCCATAGTCTAACATTTGATTTTGAATCCACAATACTTGCCTACCGCAGTTGGCAGTAGCAACATACTCTGCCTCTGTAGTAGAAGTAGCCACAATGGTTTGTTTCTTGCATTGCCATGAAATAAGTCTCCTGCCAATAAATTGACAACCTCCTGTTGTGGATTTCCTGTCAAGATTTGCTCTAGCATAGTCACTGTCAGAATAGGCTTCCAGGTCAAATGATGACACCCTAGGATACCAAAGGCCCAGTTTAGGTTGGCCTTTAAGGTACCTAAAGATCCTCTTCACAGCATGTAGATGTGAAGTCTTTTGAGTTACCTGAAACCTAGAACAAGCACAGACTGCAAACATAATGTCAGGCCTAGAAGCAGTCAAGTACATTAAAGAGCCAATCATGGATCTATAATGATGTACATCTACACCAGCAGCTTCTTCATCTTTGACCAAAAGCTTCTAGGTATCAATTAGAGTACTGGCAGTCTTCGTACTAGTAAAATCAAACTTCTTCAGGATCTCTGCAACATACTTATCCTGACTGATGAATATTCCATCTTCTTTTTGCTTGCCTTGTAACCCAAGAAAGAAGGTGAGTTGACCCATAGAACTCATCTAAAATTTGCTCTTCATCAATGCCTCAAACTGAAGCAGATGATGTTGGTTTTTTGACATGCTTCTTTAATGGGTGTAGTTTCCTTTAGTCTCAAAGTGTGGTTATATAAGGAAGCTGTTATATAAAGAAGCTGTTATCAGACTACAAGAATACTGACTTCAGTAGTCAAAATTCCTTATGTATCAGGAGGGGCTGAAGAACTTGAACTTGCTGCAAAATGCTGTTATGAAAGCAAAATATTTAAGTTACAACCAGAAAACATATTGATGGCAATTTGATTTCCTCCAAACAAAAGAGTCTGAACAAAGTTTTCTCTCCCATTGGGGAGAGAAAAAGGAGATATCCGGCCGCCACCTTAAACCTATCCATTCAATCCTAATAACTATATTCGTCTTGTTCATTACTTCTAGACCGATCATTCTTGATCGTGTTTAGGGTTTTAAGAAAGTACGATTGAGTTTTTCTTTTTGTTTTGGTGGGACTACGGTCGATATGCTTTGTCAATCGACACCCTTTTTTGGGGTTTGGTTTCTATGCGTGTGACATCCTACATCTAATCTGATCGATTACATGCCTCTTTTTTAGATCAGGGGTGATATTCTTCCGAAGTTAGTTTATTTTAAAGATTGAACAAGTTTGATTTAGAAGCCTTCTGAATCTTGAACTGCAACAGCTCTTCCTGCATAGCATCAACCCAACTTTCATATTCAAGAGCTTGAGATATCTTCTTAGGTTCAATTTAAGATAGAAAGCAAACAAACAAACAGTGCTGGAAATCCTTGTGATTATTCCTCCTCTGCTTTTGAATATAGTTTACAAAAGCATGTGCTCCAGACCTATTGTTCACTTTTCTCCTTGTATAAACTGCTGACTTAGGATCTCCAATAATTTGGGCTTTTGGATGAATGGAATGAACCCTAGATGTGGGAATAAGACTAACAATCATAGTAGATTCTAGATTTGTGAAGGAAACCATTGCACCCTCATCATCATAAAATGCATTGGTAAAGATTCCATCACTTGGATTTTCATAAATATCCTCCAATTGAGCAATCTGTGAATCATCTTGATTTGCACTGAGATCAAGATAAGAAAAAGATGGTTCACCAATATTGAAAACTCCTGAGGGGCTAACAGTATGAACTGGTGTGCTAGCAGTACTAACTGGTGTACTAGCAATATTAACAGTATTAGTACTGCTAGCTCTAGCAGCTCCTGCTTGAATAAGCAAATCCTCAGTACTTTGAGCAAACTCCTTTCTAAGAGCTTCAGCTGTATTATCATCAGCCTCCTTTTTTTTGTCTTTTAAGCCTTGCAAGCTCTTCCAGAAAGGCTTGATCTTCCTGATCAACTAGCTCATCATTATCTTTTGAACCAATATTCCCTTGAGGCTTTTCACCTCCATTCTTTGCTTCTGAGCTCTTGACAGTTGAAGTATAAGAAGACCATAATGGCAGAACAAAATATTCTTCAGCAGGTTCAGCTTCCCTTTTAGAGTTTCCTGCATCAATATCATCTTTTGTACATGCATTAGTATTAGCTTCTTTTGGACATGCAGTTTTGTTAGCTTTATTTTCTGTAGATACAGGCTGATAATTCATTGAATCAGTTAAATAATCAAGATCAAACAGCCAAGTAGGTCCTTTCCCTGCAACATTAGGTTTATTCTCTAGAAAGTTTATATGCAGGTTCTCTTCAACTCTCTTGGTTTCTAAGTTGTACACCCTAAAAGCCTTGCTATTTAGAGAATACCCAACTAAAAACCCTTCATTAAATTTCCCATCAAACTTGCCCAGTTTGTCAATGGTATTCAAGATGGTCACATGGCACCCAAAAGGTCTTATATAACTTATAATAGGTATCTTACGAGTTAAAAGTTCATAAGGTGTTTTGTTTTGAGGCTTGGTCACTAATACCCTATTAAGGACATAACAAGCAGTACTAACTGCTTAAGCCCAAAAAGTGTTAGGTAAAAATAAATCTGCTAGCATAGTCCTAGCAGCCTCAATCAGGTCCTGTTCTTTCTCTCAATAACTCCATTTTGTTGTGGAGTTCTGACATTGTTGTATTCCCTCTTGATCCCTTTGACCCACAGAATTCAATCATTTCCTTATTTTTGAACTCTGTTCCATTATCACATCTAATAGTCTTAACTTTTTGATTTAATTGGTTCTCAATTTGCCTTATAAAGTCCTTAAGGATTCCACTAGTTTCATCCTTAGTTGTCAAGAAGAAGACCCAACTAAACCTACTATAATCATCAGTGATAACTAGGCAATAAGTCTTATGGTTTAAGCTCCTTACAAATGTGGGTCTAAATAAGTCCATGTGTAAAATCTGTAAGGGCAAACTGATTGAGCTCACTAATTTGGCCTTACAGGAGGCCTTGTGTTGCTTACCTTTCTTACAAGCAACATAGGTGTGGTCATTGTGAAATTTTTTTTAAGGTAAAACTCTTACAAGGTTTCCCATCACAAGTATGTTTAAGTTTTTAAAGTTGACATGACCCAACCTCCTATGCCATTTGTTAGATTCATCAATTGTGGCTTTTGCAATCAAACAAGCTAAACCTCTAGAAGGAGCAATGTTCTCTAGGTTGAAACTGTACATGTTGTGTTGTCTCGGGACTCTTAGCAGTACTTGATTTTCATCAGGCAACTTAAAGTCAGGAGACAACACAAGACATTCAGTATCTGTGAAGAGAACCTTGTTCTTCTTGTCACACATTTGTGACACATAAAAGAGATTGAATTGCTTTAATTCTTTCATAAAATACACATCCTCAAAATTTAACTTTCCTGTTTTTATTTTTCCTTTCCCTGTTATGTTACCTTTACTACCTCCAAAAGTAACAGAGCCACCATTAAATTCTTGATATTCAGCAAGGTAGGCTTTGTTCCCAGTCATGTGCCTGGAACATCCACTATCAACAATTCCTTTGTCTTTTAAAGCTTTGTGTGGATCATCCTGCACATCATATAAGAGAAATTAGCGTCTCTTAGGGACCCAAGCCATTGCTGACTTGAGTCTGCCTTGTGGATCTCTAAAATATTCACTTTTACTAGTCATTGATCCACTATTGTATTTGGAGACTTTACTCCAGTAATGCCTTTTGGATCTCCAATTACAACCTGCTGAGGCCTTAACAGCAGTTTCTCTATTCCCCCCAACAGTACTAACTGTATTAACCCTAACAGTATTAACTGAATGATTTAAAAAATTAGTTTTGGGTGCTGTTGTTCTATTAAGTGGCCTTCTGATTGGTGATTGAGACTTATAAGATGAGTTTCTTGGTCTAGTCACATTCATTCTGGGTCCAGCAGTGTTAACTTGCCTAGCAGTATTAATTGGAAACCTGCCAGTTCTAGTTAGTACTGCTGTTGGAACAAACTTATTCTTATGATTTAGTCTTTGAACATTGTTCCATACTGGTCTATCCTCCCCTTGACCAGTACCCTTACCATTCTTTTTGGTTAATTCAATATTTTTAGCCATTCTTTTCTCATGAAAATCACAATCTCTAATAAGATGGCTTAAACTTCCAACAATTCAGGCTCAGACACTGAGGTAAAAACTTGTACTAAGGAATGTGAGGAATAACAACCCAATGAGAAACAATGTGAGTCCCAATCTGAATAGATCTTTCTAGCATGTTAAGGGTGATAGCTAACTTGTGTAAACACAGATTAACTATATGAGAAACAATGACTATGAATACTGAAGTTTATGCGGAATCTAAACAATAGTACTAAGAAGAACAATGAATATAATAACACGTTGATTACTATTAATCTGCTAGATTACAGATTACTAACTATAAGATATGTGTATGAGTCATTAAGGCATAGTTCTCTATGTCTTCTTCAGCATGCCCAGTCCAATCAATACCATCTCCATCAACTGCTACCAATGCATTAGATTCAGCCTGATTTGCAGGTCTCCTCCTATTGTCTCTTGCTTTGTATCCAGTGTTCTCTGCATCTTTCCTTCTGATATCTTGATTCCCTTTTTATCTGCACTCTCTAGCAAAGTGCCCTGTCTTGTGGTAATTGAAGCACTCAACTTTGGTCTTGTCAAAGTCGAATGGTTCCTTGGCATCAAATGATAGCCTTCTTTCTATTTTTTTGTAAAACTTCTTCAATCTCATAGAAATCATGGCCACCTGCCATTTCAAGTTTATTTATTCTAAATCAAACTCATCAATCTGTTCAAGATCCTCATGATCCAATTGTGGACCACTATATTGATTACCAAAGAAAGAGTACATGAGTTCATCAGAATATGATGAAAAGCCTTCTCTTTGTGAGTTATAGCCAGAAGAAGTAGAAACACCATAAGCAGTACTAACTTCATTAGTACTGCTAGTGCATTCAGAAGAAACAAATGCCACATTCTGAGTACTAGAAGATGATCCATTGGAGCCTTTAACATCAGTCTCAAAGACTCTTAGATTGTTGTACAGATCATCAAAACTCATAGTATCTGTTCCTGGCTTGGTCCTCATGATTAAGGATACTTGGGACCAGGAAGAAGGTAAAGACCTCAGGAACTTCTGATTGGCATTTTCAGTGGAGACTCCTGCACCATGAATCTCAAGTTGACTCAGAAGACTTTGAAACCTGTCATAACCTTTGTGCAATCCCTCTAAGTTAGATACAGAAAAGCTTTCAAATTGTTGCTTTAGAATATATTTCTGCATCTTCTTAGATTCATCATTGCCACCAAATCTGGATTTGATAGCTTCCCACATCTCTTTAGGATCAGTCATTTTGTGAAATCTTGCTAAATGGTCTTCTAGTATAGCCATAAGCAAGGTGGTCCTTGCTTTTCTTTCTCTTTCTCTAGCCAAAATCTCTTCAGTAGATTTAGGAGGCAGTATCTTTATTTGTCCACTTGTATCTGTTAAGACTGATACATGACCATTTCCTTTTTGTATGACTTCCCATATAGGATAGTCTGTATGACCCAAGTAATGTTCCATTTTCATTGCCCATATGTCAACTCACCTTTCTTCAGAATAGGGAGTTTAATGATTGACATAGTGTGAGGGGCTTGTTGTGTTACTGGTGTTGTGGGTGGTGGGTTGTTAACAATTTCATCATCTGCTCCTGCCATTGATGTGATCTTTGAGGTAAAGGTTTATAACAGATTTGTTTTGGTTCTTCTTACTCAGAGTTTCTCACAGGCTCTGATACCACTTGTGAGTCCCAATCTGAATAGATCTTTCTAGCCTGTTAAGGGTGATAGCTAACTTGTGTAAACACAGATTAACTATATGAGAAACAATGACTATGAATACTGAAGTTTATGCGGAATCTAAACAACAGTACTAAGAAGAAAAATGAATATAACAGAACTTTGATTACTATTAATCTGCTAGATTACAGATTACTAACTATTAGAACTTCTATATGAGAGATATGTAGTTGAGGTGTATCTCTTACTATGCCGTAAGGTTCCTTTTATACACCAAGGAAACCCTAATGAGCTTACAAAACGTGTGAAGAGATAATACATATCTTTTCCTAAAATAACTCATAGTTATCTTCTAACTAAAACTGCTTAGCAGTACTAACTAATATATGCTAGCAGTACTAACTTTACCACCAGTACTCACATATTTACTGGCAGTACTAACTATATAATACTAACAGTATTAAGTCTACTACCAGTACTAACAGATGTACTAGCAGTACTAACTAACTAACATTAACAGTACTAAGTTTGGATACTATAATTCCTAATAATCCTCCCCTAAACATGATGTTCACTTGTTAATCTTCTTGTTTCTTCAGTTTGAGCTTCTTGATTACTTGGAGGATGTATCCAAACACTTTACTGTTCTATCTTCTCTTTAATGAACTTGAGCTTCATGATTTATTGGTAATTTGTAACAATCTTTTGCTTCTCGCGAAGGTCCTTTGGATGCCGGGGTTTCGCCCGATAGAAATATGGAAATAGAGTACGTAGATTTGTATATAATAAGTTTAGCTCTTTTATTCGAAAAGTTTTACACACTTACTGATTTCAAAAGCTAATGTATGGGCTGGATTTTTGTACCTTCAACTCAATGAAAGTGTACCAAAA
The DNA here is from genome assembly GCA_026074375.1 of Tanacetum coccineum. Classification (NCBI taxonomy): domain Eukaryota; kingdom Viridiplantae; phylum Streptophyta; class Magnoliopsida; order Asterales; family Asteraceae; genus Tanacetum; species Tanacetum coccineum. The sequence continues at coordinate 109,375 of BQNB010001497.1, forward strand.
AAGACCCCTCAAGTGAACAATCTCTTATATTAACCTACTCAAGCCTATAAAATAAACATAACTTATACACAAGTATTTAAACACATTACATACTTATGACGGAACACTATTATTTTCCCCAAAGACCAAGCCCGGTGCAACGCACGGATCGGCATGCCTCGTATATATAAAAACATTACACTTTATGATAAATGCATCTAATACAAACTCTTATTGATAAATATTGTTTTTACTTCTACGGTCAATACTTTATATGTTAGAAAAACAGGAAAAATAAGAATTACAAAAGAGTAAAACATTAAAACAATTATTTGTAACATCTTTTTTATAATAACAAATTTTAAGACAAATAGATGTAGTGATATGGACAATCCTTTACAAGAAAAGAAAAGAGTAGCAACTAACTAACAATGATAAGTTATATATATACTACATTATAAAGCATTTACGACATTTTTATATTTAGAAAGTCTGAAAATTCAGACTTTTTCCTTTCTTTTTATGAAAATATCTTTTTTTTACAACAAACACATCTATCTCATTTTATGTAACAACTTTTTGTAACAAATTTTTGTTATGTGTAATCTTGACCATCATCTCATTTTAAGGAAACACATTTTAAAGTGACATGTGTTACTTCTTAATTAAAAAATCATCATTATTTTTAAATTAAAATATCTTTTTATTTATTTTTATTTTTTTATAATTTAATTTCACCATATTTTCTAAAATTTTATGCTCTTTAATTCAAAATCCATTTTAATATATTTTTATTAATTTTTAGTTTTTTATTTTATTTTTAATACCTCCAAAACCGCTGCTTTGCGCGGGTAACGTTCTAGTAGATAAAAACTCTTTTTAGTGATTTACCAACATTTAGTATAAGCTCCTATTGTTGGCAATGAATCTTAGTTTTCTAGTTTGCAGCAATGATTTATTTTATGGCGTTAGGGCCAATAATATCCATAAAGTTATTGAACAACAAGCTGCTTGAAATACTATCTTTTTGGAGAAATGCCGGGTATGGCATGCGAAACATATAGGCATTACTGAGAGGTTTGGATGAAAAAAGGGTTCATGAGTGTTGACACTACGTACATTGGTAGGCGGAAGAGCGTTTTTGAAGTCTCTCTCGTCTATCATCAATATGCCGAATTATATTCACCCATCCTTTTGGGCACACGGACACGAGAACCTAAGAAACAACTTTTTTTTTCGAAATCTACCTCCAGCAAGATAGGGCGACGCAAAAAAGCCGTATAGTGCATGAGCGCTCACATTTTTTGGCTTACTCTTGGATGGGACGTTGATTTATGTAATTCTCTCACTGTCCTTAGAATACTGTATTACGAATTCTACATGTTATTTTTGACACATACAACATAGTACAGATGCCCATGCATGCAAATTTATCAATCAATTATTTGTTCGATCACTCTCACTCCACCTGAATAAAGATGGCGACCACGATCAATGTCACACCATCAATATATATATGGCTAAGCAAGTTGCACAAGCAGGGCCGTCTCGTTGATTATGGTGGCCCTATGCCACTATCATAAAGAGGCTCTTAAATACATACACAGAATACATGTGTATCTATAGTCCATGAACTAGCTAAACTCGAATATCATATTGTGTATAATAGAAGTGTATGAAATTTTGTGGCCCTCATCAAACGGTAACCCTATGCAATCGCACCTACTGCACTTCCCTAAAAACGACCCTGTGCACGAGTAACCGGGGATGACTAGGATAATTGGAATGATGTTTTGCTGTTTCAAGGTTAATTATTGTTGGAAAATTTCGTTGGCAAAGTGATTTTTGACCAACTTTGGACACAATTATCTATATGTATGTGTCATATACATAAATAATAGTTTGTAAGTTCGCATTCTCCTTGAAGAGAGCTTCGCAATGAACTTTTAAGTGTCCAAAATGGAGTTGATGTGAATGAAATATCGGGTTTCAAAGTTAGGCATTCGGTACCATGCTTAAAGAGGAATTTAGGTTTATTTATATAGTGTATAAATAGAGGCCCTAATTCCATAGCTTTGACACACATCAAATCAATAAGTATTATTGATTATTGATTTCCAACATATGGAGTACGCATCTGAAAATGTGAAATTCCAGGCAGTTTTGTTAAGAGTACAACTTACTGTTTCGGCCGTTGTACCCTGAGAAACAGACGACGAATTTGTTTTAAGGGAAGCGTGTCAAACACGTGCCTCAGCTCTTTAGTGTTAAGCGTGTCAAACACGTGCCTCGAAGAGTGTTTCCTTACCGGTGATCTAGTAAGTCTTTTTACTATTTTATTGTTTTATTTAATTATCGTTTATAGTGTTTGTCTGCTGTCTGTCTGTTTTATTTATACTATGTCTGCGAATTTTCTGTTAATTATAATTATTTATTGATAGTAATCTGATTTTAATTTAATAAAAGTGTACTTGTTTCCCTACAATCTTAAAACAGATTCGTGTTACAGAATTAAAAACACTTTTTTTAAAATCGAATTAATATTATTAATAAATTTTATATTTATAAACTGTTTTCTGTCGAAACCAAGATTGAGTTTCTTAGGAAATCAGCTATAATTAAACAAAATTTTAACTTACAGACATTACAAATCTATAACGATTTAAAAAAAAATAGTTGTTCAGATCGGTTTATTTTGAAACCAAGATTGAGTTTGTATTAAACTGATCTATTGATTCATTGAAACCAAGATTGAGTTTCTTTGAAGATCTGGTACACGGTTATAGAAATCAGGATTGAATTTCTTGGATACCGGTTTATAACAGTTTATTTAACTGTTTATGTTTGATCTGTCTAGATGACAAACACGATTGTGACTAGTCGTGTGGACGAAACTAGTGCGCCGGTTACCAACACAGTTGCTAATCATGCTGAAAAACCAAAAAAAATTCAATGGGCAGAATTTTAAGAGGTGGCAACAGAAGATGTTCTTCTATCTCAAGAAATTTGAACCTTGCGTGATTCTTAAATGAGACTGCACCTCAGGTGGAACCTCCTAAGGAAGGTCAACCCTCTAATGCACAGGCTGTGCAAGCTGTGGAAGCATGGAAACATTCCGACTTCTAGTGTCACAACTATGTTCTGAATGGTCTGGTGGACTCTTTGTACGTGTACTGCAAGACCACGACTGCCAAAGAATTATGGGAGTCATTGGAATGCAAGTACAAAACAGAGGATGTTGGTACAAAGATGTTCTATAGAAACCTTGTTGAGTTTCTTTAAAAGAGTGGATCTACTGAAACCTTGTTGAGTTTCGTTATAAAAATAGAACATGTGAAACAGATCTTTCAAGAATTTCTTAATGAAGATTGACAACATCATATTACATATGTGTTTTTGTTAAAACATTTTGTAATAGGTGATATTGTTTAATTGTTTTAGTCGAACGACTTCTATTATTAGTAAATGGAATGCAGCTTGAATGCTTAAACAAAAGATGTGCATGCAATAAATAACAAGATTTCTAAAGCAAAAGAAAAGATGCCATGGCATTTTTTGATCTCTCAATTCACATCCTTTAAGTTTTTCAAAAGATGACTAAAGGCACTCACATCGAACATAGATTTCTGCGGGCAGTCATGTCAATCTTTGGTCAAGATGTTGATTTCTTTCACGATGAACAATGCTATTTCAACGTAGATCAACTACAATAAGCAACTTAACAAAGATGAATTTCAAGAAGATGGATCCATAACAGCCTTTTGGGTGGTAAACAACCAGTTCCAGAAGTTCATGATTAAAAGATTTATTGGATTATGACAGTCAAATGACAGACAGTACTTGTTGATTCAATGGACTCGAGGATTCAACACTTCAGAGTTACACTACTCCATCACCTGGGTAAGGTTAAGTAGTCGTGCTGGAAGAACACGTCATCAAAGACAGTATGATAGACGGGTTGCAATAAAAGACAGATGCAGACGCAAGAGAGTAAGATTGATACGGGTAAAGCATTGGATGTTGATTTGTTTTTCGTTGAAACAGAAAGCATTAGGACAGACTCTGCTAGTGGCAAGCTGTCAGCAGGACAGGTCAGGGAATGATACAGATGCTGATGATGCAGATATCAGACCCATTTATGACAAAGAGCCAATGGTTGAGGTACAATTGACTGCTGAATGTAATATCTTTGCTATAGGACAACAGCATATAAGCAAAAACCTGAAAATCATTAATTGAAGGTAGGTTGACCAGTATCCTGAAAATGTCAAGTTAAAAAGCCTATGCGTGATCATTACTAAGACTACTGAATACTCAAAACAATCACTCGAGTCTGAAAATTTTTGCATCAAAGAGACAGTGCCAATTCAAAAAGATTTTTCAGAATGGAGACACATTGATTCGCTCTCGAACATAAATATCAAATCAATCTTTAAATATCAGGGCAACATGGTCAAATTTTGAATGGATATTAAATAATAAAGCAAGTTTGAAAGGATAATGATTACTTTGAACAATGAACATCAAATTAGAACTTTGTGTGGCTACATTTACGTAAGGAAAATGAGACTTTGAAACTTCTTACAAGATTTGTATGATTCTATTAAAATCACGAGATCTAAGAATACAGAATAGACAAGATCTTGTTGCTAATATGCCAATTAAACAGCTCAGATTAAGAAAGTTTTTGCAATTGCTGCTTTTTAAAAAATGACTTAAGGAAGTTAAGGAAATAGTGTAGATACCTAGGTTTGATAAAACACCTTCAGTCTTAGGGAACAGGTGTTACCAGTCACTAGAAACCAATACTCGTTGTTAGACAACCGATTGCGTTTAATTGCATGGCTCAAATGTCAAACATCGGATTGACCTCCCAAGTTGATGTGAACAAGAATTTGTCAAAGCAGCATCAACATTATTTTGCCTAAGTAATCAGAATCCACTTTGCAAAACCTAATCTCTATGATTGCATCTAGATCAATCTAGGAATAGTTCTCTAGAACATGTCCGATATAGTTCAAATGACATGGTTATAATCACTATTTGATGTGTAAGAAAAGATACAATAAAGTCGATAGGAACTCAACAAACAATGTGCCTACTTCTGCGTGAATTCAAACCACTATGGATGATAGCAAAACACAAACCCTAGGAGCCAAACATTCAACCTCTTGGAGTTTGCCTGTATTGAAGAGTAGTCGCATTACGATAAGGTTGTGCCAAAGCTGATAACTTAAGAGTCTAGTTCTTTTTCAGATTTCTAAAAAACTTGTTTGTTCTTAACAGGTCTATGTGGGGTCTTTATGCCATATCATGATAATTGGTATAACAAAACTTGCAGGAAGTAATTCACGTGCTAAAGGACTCAATCCAATAAAGACCACAAAACTGTAACAATCCGTAGATCAAAAGAGTATACTCAAGAAACATGGTAGGTGATCTTTACAGGACATTGTTTTCTCCTAATACGACTTCTGCTGTGTATGAGAAAAATCTCCTAGATCTGATCTTAGGTGGAAACCCATGGGTTGTAATTTTCTATCTGTTGTATTGGGCGTTCCTACAGGAAAGTTATTGACTCTTGCACAAGCAAAGGTTGACAGTGAACCCCCACATGTTCAAATGTAGACTATCCACTAATATTCATGCATGCAAGAAACTCTGATGTAAGTGAGGTAACATATTAAATGTTCAGGAACGGAACAAAGTCTTGATTTAAGTGCAGGTACCTTATATAATGTCAACAAGGAAAATCTTAGAGTATGGTTGCTGAAAAAGATGATATCTCAGAAACCATTGTCAAAGTGGATTAACAGATGATGATACATAAAAATGTCGTTTGATCACAACAGATCAAGCCCTTCAAACTCAATGTAAAAACGACGTTTAAACAAATAGTTAAGCCTCGCACACAATGTCAACGAAGTATCATCATGCAGCTGAGACAGTAACAACGACAAATGAGCTGGATTTGCTATTCAGTCCTTTGTTCAACGTTTTTCAATGGAGATAATCAGTTGTTTTAATTGTCTTCGATGTACATTACTTTGTTGCATCAAATAAACGTCAACAACAACCTGATTCAACTTCATCCACTTCAACTCTAGCTACAACTGTCACTGCCGATGGAAACTTTAATTTATAAATACTTTTATTCTCTCTTTATTTTTGATTTATAATATAAAATTAGAAAAGAAACTACAATATTTAAAATCTATACAAAAAGAAAATATAAAAATATAAAAACATAGAAAAAACAAATATAAATCAGAAAAATTCAAAAATACAAAAAGGAATATTCTGGACATGTCTCTTGGAATCGATAACATTTACGTACCCCAGAAAATGTGTTTAACATCGACAGGGCGTGTAAATGAAGTTCGAACAGGAGTTTTAAATGCTTTGCAAAACATGTCATTTCTAATTTTTCTCGATGACTTATGTACATTTCAGTGCATAACTCGGTCTCGAATTGTTATAGGGGAAGTGTCGCTTCAGTTCGCCTTACTATAAAATAGAAGAGTCGTATTCTATCTTTGTTTTTTTATTCGGTGACATAATGTTTTCATAAAGAATTTTAATGTCAACTTGTTTTACAATATAATTTGTGGTATTTTTCCATAAAATGTGGTATTTGTTAAAATTGTGTGTTCAACTCTCCATTCTCGAAATAATTTTTAAAGTACTGTAGTATGGTAGGAATGTCATTTTTATGTTAATCAATTTCTGAGGAGGGCCTTTTAAAACCAAAGCCTTTTAATATTTTTTGGGTACATCTTATAAATGTCAATTTTATATATCCAAACAATTTTTGTGAAATTAATACTGTGGAAGACTTATTAATGTTATCATTAATATAAATTGTTCATTAGCTCCTTCTTCTACATTTTATGGTGTAATAAATCAAATTTTTCTTTCAAATGTCAAGTTTTAATAAAATATGGATCCAATATACTGTTGGAAGGGAGCTTTAATCAGAATTCATGCAATATCGTGGTATAATTTTTCTCCCCATGGAATTTTTCATGTCAAATTTTAATCAATTGGGTGTTTTTCAAATACTAGTGTTTATTATTTATATAAGGGGAGAATATTTGTAATTAAAAATTTTGATTTAGAGAATGTGCTCTTTAAGACTCTTAGTGCATCTCTTTTCCTTCAGGTGCTAAAAATTGTCGAATCTCGGGCACATGTGTAGGGGTGTATTTGAAACATACAAATGTCAGAAAATGGTTTTGGTTTCGATCTCTAACCAACACCTATTAATTTCACGACGATCTGAGTCATAAGGTGGTTGGTTTGGAATAAGTCTTCGATCCAACCAGAAACGGAGGGATCTACCCAAGGACACTCCATAGTTAGAAATAGCAGTCCTTAGGTACGATTGGAGATGAATGTGTATAAGGGAAGAATGCGACTAAGATTGAGTAACACTGGAACAATCACAACAAGGTGTTAGTAATGACGTCTTGGTACGCATGAAGTGGTTGAAGAATGAAAATAGTATGTATGGATAATGGGTGAAAGAAGAAGCTCCTCATTACCACTTTAGGCAGAAACCGGGTCAATAATAATCTATAAATCACAATGCTGATTGTTTGATATTGAAGAAAGTGTCATGACCCAGTGATGCTATGCACTACCCTTACCTGCCATTCGTGTTTCTCTCAAAGAAACTTGTCTATTTGTCTCGGATGATACACATCATTATATATTGAATCTTCACTCGAGATTGTTGATATCTGAATAAGTGGCAAGTCTGCTCCACGCCTCGATTCTAATACTAAAGTGCACAATCGAGTCTAGAGCAAGAAGAGATCAAATTATAATTTCTCATTAGGGACACAATGTCAAAATACACTTGTTTGATACAACTTTAAAGTTCTCAAGTTGTAACAAAGAAGTCCTTGCGCTTTATCCTTGAGATCTTGCCTAGAACTCCAAGTGATACTTAAGTATTCACAGTGAAGATGGGAAATCCTGCGGGGGGGGATTGAGCCAAAACATCAAAACAAGCTTTGGTAGGGTGCATTGTAAGATTCTACTGAATCGAGATTGTGACAACTGGATATCCATGTTTGGTCCTGTAATGAATTGACGACTTTTCAGAAAGATAGTAAACTATCCTGATTCACTATTTCGTGTTGTCTGCTTTGAGACGTTCCGGTAATGAGAACTAGCAAGCATGGTGAATCTAATACATCTGTGTTAGAAGATCCTACGCTTTGAGCTGGAAACCCTGTCAAGGAGATTCTTTGAATCTACCTTATCACAGGTATAGTATTTATACTATAAAATAGGGAACCGGTGGTTAATGCAACCGAAGTCAAGATGAATGACAAAGCCATATTCATCTTTTTTTGATAATATCTTATTTCAGGTTTAGACGACGGTGTTGCAGCCTTATTCCAGTGAAGTCGGATTCATAAACCAAATGCTCATACTCAAGCTTTCAAAGTCAATCATTCAACGTTAAAATAGTTGATTATAATCTTCCCCACCACAAAAGAAGCCTAAAGTCAAATATGAATGTTCAATTGGGGAGTTGTTAGACTTATATCACATATGTCAAAACAAGAATGTAACAAATATGTGCATGTTGGTCAAGAGCATAAGTTGATCTTTAAGGATGTCAAATCAAGATGATTCAAGTCAAGAGATGATGCAGATATCGATCTCAAGATTCATGTCTAAAGATTAATAGGACTCAAATCAAGATCCACAAAGCATGAATGAACAAGCATTACATATTAGACAAGAACATAAATCAAGGCACATGCATAAACGTCAAAGTTCATTTCTTCAATGTAATCGATGGATACGGAGGAGTTTGAAGAAAGAGACCTCAACATTGGAGGAGATTGTTAGCCTTAATTATATTAAGTCAAACAAGAATGTTATCGGTCTTTAGAATGTCAAATTGGTATTGTGTTGTAATAGGCTAGTCGGGTTCAATAGGCTTGGATTGTAATTAATATTGTCCATGTTTCGGTTTAAAAGCTCTAAGTTAAACCAAGCCGGGCACTTTAGATATGCCAAGTGCATAGATAGCAAGGAATGGGTTATAAAATCCCTTCACACATTGTGTGAAGGGTGTTGGTTACATTTTTAACAACTTGTAAACTCTCCATCTCTCTCTAAATCTATTTTTTTCTTGTTCTCTCTCTACTTTCTCTCTCTAGTTTCCATTTATTTTCACTAGCTTTTTGTGTTTATTTTTAAGTTGTGATTGGATTTAATGGTGGGATAAACAACAAGGGTTCATGAGTGTTGACATTAGTACATTGGTAGGCGAAGATCATTTTGAAGTCTCTCTCGTCTATCATCAATATGCCGAATTATATTCACCCATCCTTTTGGGCACAGGGACACGAGAACCTAAGAAACAACTTTTTTTTCGAAATCTACCTCCAGGGGAGACGCAAAAAAGCCGTATACTGCATGAGCGCTCACATTTTTTGGCTTACTCTTGGTTGGACGTTGATTTATGTATTCTTCTCACTGTCCTAGATTACTGTATTTCGAATTCACATGTTATTTTTTGACACATACAACATAATACAAATTATAAGTTCCACCATAATTATAATATAAACAGTTGTTTGTGTCTTATATGTATATAAGAGTAAAACACGATTGTGTGTTTGGAGATGATTTTGATCTTAAGGAGATAACGGCCGTCACAGGGGTATGCCCATGCATGCAAATTTATCAATCAATTATTTGTTCGATCACTCTCACTCCACCTGAATAAAGATGGCGACCACGATCAATGTCACACCATCAATATATATATATATGGCTAAGCAGTGCTCAAGCAGGGCCGTCTAGTGGACTACGGTGGCCTGTGCCACTATGCATAAAGTGCCCTTAAATACAATTAATAAATGTATAATCTTTTGTCCTGATCTAGCTAAATTACGAATTCAAAATGTGTATAATAGAAGTGTATAAAATTTTTTGGCCCTCATCAAACGGTAGCCCTATGCAATCGCACATTACTACACTTCCTAAAAGGTACTGACACGAGTAAACCGGGTAACTAGGGATAATTGGAATGTTGTTTTGCTGTTTGCAAGGTAAATTATGGTGGGAATTTGGTTGCAAAGTGATTTTGGACAACTTTAGACACACTTATCTATAAAGTATGTGTTCATTTACATTATAATAATAGTTTGTAAGTTCGGTTCTCCTTGTAGGAGTTCCGCAATGAACTTTTAGTGTCAAAATGGAGTTGATGTGAATGAGATATCGGGTTTCAAAGTTAGGCATTCGGTACCATGCTTAAAGAGGTTTTTTTAGTTTTCTTATATAGTGTATAAATAGAGGCCCTAATTCCATAGCTTTGACACACATCAAATCAATAAGTATTATTGATTATTGATTTCCAACATATGGAGTACGCATCTGAAAAGGTGAAATTCCAGGCAGTTTTGTTAAGAGTACAACTTGCTGTTTCGGCTGTTATACCCTGGGAAACAGACGACGAATCTGTTTTAAGGGGAGCGTGTCAAACACGTGCCTCGGGTCTTTAGTGTTAAGCATGTCAACCTCGTGCCTCGAAGTAGTGTTTCCCCTATGGTGATCTAGAAGTCATTTTTACTACTTTATTGTTTTATTTAATTATCGTTTATAGTGTTTGTCTTCTGCTTATACTCTGTCTGTTTTATTTTCTGTTAATTATAATTATTTATTGATAGTAATCTGATTTTAATTTAATAAAAGTGTACTTGTTTCCCTACAATCTTAATAACAAAAAAATAAAAAAATTGTTTTTCGTGTTACAGAATAAAATACTTTTTTAAAATCGGATTATATATTAGTAAAAATTTTATATTTATAAAATGTTTTCTGTCAAAGCCAAGATTGAGTTTCTTTGGTAATCAGTTATAATTAAACAAATTTTTAACTTACAGCCTTGGAATTACAGATCTATAACGATTTTAAAAAGCAGTTGTTCAGATCAATTTATTTTGAAACCAAGATTGAGTTTCTATTAAACTGATCTATTGATTCATTGAAACCAAGATTGAGTTTCTTTGAAGCAGATGCGGTACAAGGTTATAGAAATCAGGATTGAATTTCTTAGATACCGGTTTATAACAGTTTATTTAACTGTTTATGTTTGATCTGTCTAGATGACAAACACGATTGTGACTAGTCGTGTGGACGAAACTAGTGCGCCGGTTACCAACACAGTTGCTAATCATGCTGAAAAACCAAAAAAAATTCAATGGGCAGAATTTTAAGAGGTGGCAATAGAAGATGTTCTTCTATCTCAAAAACTTTGAACCTTGCGCGGTTCTTAAATGAGACTGCACCTCAGGTGGAACCTCCTAAGGAAGGTTAACCCTCTAATGCACAGGCTATGCAAACTGTGGAAGCATGGAAACATTCTGACTTCTAGTGTCACAACTATGTTCTGAATGGGCTGGTGGACTCTTTGTACGTGTACTGCAAGACCACGACTTCTAAAGAATTATGGGAGTCATTGGAATGCAAGTACAAAACAGAGGATGCTGGTACAAAGAAGTTCTATAGAAACCTTGTTGAGTTTCTTTACAAAAATATAACATGTGAAACAAATCTTTCAAGAATTTCTTAATGAAGATTGACAACATCATATTACATATGTGTTTTTGTTAAAACATTTTGTAATAGGTGATATTGTTTAATTGTTTTAGTCGAACGACTTCTATTAAAGCGGTTTTGTATAACGGATCTTACAAAACATTAGCGTTTGAAATAAAAGACGAATTAAAATCATTTTTGTTAAGAAACACTGTGATTGAGCACGTTGTTAATAGTACCAAATTAGTTCCAAACTAATCATGGGACTTCGTATTAACAATATATTTGGAATGTCACGAGTGACATTAAAGGATCTACTCTCAAACTTGTTAAAAGGGAGACCGATACTCGAGTTATGTGTACGATAGATGCTTTGAAGCATTCAGAAACGTTATGTGTCATAACTATGCATTATATGGTCTGAATGACATGAAAACTGAGGCAATGAGGGAATCTAACCTTAGATAATGGTGAATTAACACTTCGGTATCATGTCATGTATATGGTGATAAGAGTTTGATTAATTCTTTCAATGCAGTTGAGAATGGAGAGAACGAATTTGAGCAACTCTCCAACTGCTAATATCAAGGGAAACGGAGATGTGATTCACATCTGAAAAAGAGTCTAAGTTAACCAACGTGTTATACGTGCCGGAGATTCGTAGGAATCTTGTGTCCGAATGGTTCTTAATAAATTTTGGCTTTCATCTTTTGTTTGAATCAAATAAAATTTGAGTTAACGAATAACATAATTCGAGTCCGTACGACTTACGCCTTTAAAAATGATTAAGCTGAATGTATTTTCTAATGGTCCTTTTAGTAAAATGAGTATGAATTCAGCTTATTTGATTCTTTAAATGTATGGCATGGCTGACTTGGACATGTTTTAAATTTTAACTCAATATGTTGTATAATTAAACTAAATTGGATACCCATTTTTGTATTGACACGAACTGAAAAATTAAAACTTGTGTTAAAGCCAAATTGACAAGATTGTCTTTTTCTCTCGGTTGAACATAAATAACTGAACCCCTTGATATGATTCACATAGTTTTATGTTATTTAGAATTGATACCTACTAAGATAGATAATAGCGAGTACTTTATCATATTTGTTGATGGTGGTACAAAATATTGCTATTTATACTTACTTGAGAGTAAGGATATAGACAAGATTGTTCTATATAAATAAGTTGAGAATAAACTTATTATCGAAAATAAGGTGGTTCGAAGTCATATCAGAGGTGAATATGTGTTTCCATTTCTAAATTTTTGTGCTAAACTTAGAATAAGACACAAATTCATTGCTCTTGATACTCCAATAAGAGAATTGTTGAAAGAAAAGAACCGCGCCTTAGAAGATATGGTTAATTCCATGTTCTTAAGTCATGGTTTAAACCATGGCATGTAGGGAAAGCGATTATATCGGCTTATGAACTATAGATGAGAAGAAGACTATCTTATAAGTATTTACAAATGTGGGGGATATCTAGCTAAGATATCCGTATTGAACCCCAAGGTTAAAAAGATTTGACCTGAAACTGTGAATTGCATATTCTGAGTATATGCTCATAACAGTAGTTCTTATGGTTTCCTTGTGTATGTTGATATACACAAGGATACAATAATAGAATAAAGAAGTGATTCATTCTTTGAAAATATATGTCCTTGCTAACGAAGGAAATTAGATCATCTGGAATAGATGATGAAGTTGTCCAAGATCAGAGACAACGGGATGATAATGATCTCCAAGATGAGAGACAAGATCAACCCAAGGAAGAAGAGGTTCAACCTAGAAGATGCAAAAGGGTAAGAACCGAGAAATCGTTTGGAACCAATTTTGTTTCTTTTATGATAGAAAATGAACCTATTTCTTATCAAGAAGTGGTAACTTCCTCAGAATGGCTCAATGAAATAAAGCCATTAAAATTGAAATAGATTATATTTTACAAAAACATACTTGAGAGCTCGCGGGTTTACTTTCAGGTTGTAAACCACTAGGCTATAAATGGATCTTCAAGAAGAAGATGAAAGCCGATGGCACCATTGACAAGTACAAAGGAAGATTGGTGATCAAAGGATTTAGACAACGCGAAGGTCTAGATTTCTTTGATACTTATTTGCCTGTTACGCGAATAACCTCGATTAGAATGGTACTTGCTATTGTCGCATGAAAAAAAATTAGTAGTTTATCAAATGGATATGAAAATGACATTTCTAAATGATGATTTAAAAAATGTACTATATATGAACCAACCTAAGGGTTTCATGGCTCCTGGATTAGAGAGCAAAGTTTGTAGGCTTGTTAAGTCATTATATGACTCAAGGAAAGTTCCCAAACAAGGACATCAATTTTTGCCATATCATGTAAGAATGTGAATTTGAAATTAATAGATGTATGTGTGATCGATAGTATATATGTACTCTTGTGTTTATACATAGATGGTATAATTATCACTTGAAGTGATAAGAAGATAAACAAATCAACTAATGACATGTTGGAGTCAAGATCGACATGAACTTCGTTAGTTGTTGAATATGGTTCTTGGAACTAAGGTCATGTGAACCAATATGGATTTGTTTTAAAGTCAAAAACATTATAAGGACAATATTCTTGAGAGGTTCAATGTAGGGGATTCCGGTCTAGCTAGAATTTAATGACATCTTTTAATCTAAAGGTGTTGCCCATTTTGAATACTCAAAGAATATTGGGAATCTTATGTGTGTAATGACATATGTGTGACCTGAATTATAACCATGTTAAGTATACCAGTAATTCAAGGGATGATCATTTGAATAGTGTTACACCAGTACTGTGATACTTATGAAATTGCATTATGAAAGATATCCGACTGCCATTAAATGATAGAGTAATGCAAATTTAGATTCTTACTTAAAAAGAATCTAGATCCACTAGAGCAGATGTACTTACGCTAAGTGGGAAGCTATGTCTTAAAAATCTTAAAAGTATTTCAAAAAAACGTTTATAGCTAAATCTGTGATGAAATATGAATTTATCATTTGAGATAATTTTATGAAATATGCTGGATATTTACGTTAATTTATAAAGGACATACCAAGATGGCGGAAACCGGTAACGGCCATGTTTATAAAGTGTGATAGTCAATTGAATTTTGACAGAGCTCATATCACAATGTAAAACGGTAAGTCGAGACATATTCATCATAGACAATGATTGGTGCGACAACTACTCTCAAATAGAGTTATCATGATTGACTACGTAAAGTCAATGGATAACATCGCGGATCCGCTTACGAAAGGCTTAAGCAGAGAGTTAGTGAGTCGTCTAAAGGAATGTGACTAAAGCCCTTAAAGGAATGAGTTTCTATGAAGGAAAACCTAGCTCAGTTGACTGGAGATCCCAAGATCTGGGTTCAATAGGACAACCTAATTATAGAAATGTAGGGGAAGTCACTATGGGGGAGTTACTTAATATTGTAACTTCCTAGTCTATTCCGATAAAATGTGACTTGTTAAGAGGTTAAACATATGGCTTTAATGATTCAATATGAAATCATAAAGCATAATGATTCAAGATGAAATCGAAAAAACATATGTTTTTAATGATTCAAGATGAGATCACCTATGTGAGAGAGAAGTAGGGTCGCTTCGAATGGAATTGTGGGGGCACAAATCCTAAGAGCTCTTGTAGAACCAGGCTAATGTTCAGGACCATAATGAACATGACTATGAGGACTTGCAAATGCCAAGGAGAGTCTTGTGTGAGTCTGTAATGTCGTATACGTATACAAAGGCTGAGTTCAAGGACATCGCGTCTACTCAGATCTAGGAGACTAAGTGCATCTCACAAGGGAAGGTTCAAAGGGTTACACCTACCTATCCTATGCAAGATTCAACTGTTGGAATTTCATAGAAACTTTTGTGTATTGAGTGATCTCTATTCATTGGGGGATTGTTGGAAAATTTGGTTGGCAAAGTGATTTTTGACCTACTTTGGACACAATTGTATGTGTCATATTTATAAATAATAGTTTGTAAGTTCGTGTTCTCCTTGAAGAGAGCTTCACAATGAACTTCTAAGTGTCCAAGATGGAGTTGATGTGAATGAGATATCGGGTTTCAAAGTTAGGCATTCGGTACCATGCTTAAAGAGAAATTTAGGTTTATTTATATCCCACATCGGTGGGATGAGATAACTTGTGAGGACTTTATAATGTATAAATAGAGGCCCTAATTCCATAGCTTTGACACACATCAAATCAATAAGTATTATATATGGAGTACGCATCTGAAAAGGTGAAATTCCAGACAGTTTTGTTAAGAGTACAACTTACTGTTTCGGCTGTTGTACCCTGGGAAACAGACGACGAATCTGTTTTAAGGGAAGCGTGTCAAACACGTGCCTCAGCTCTTTAGTTCTAAGCGTGTCAAACACGTGCCTCGAAGAGTGTTTCCTTGCTGGTGATCTAGTAAGTCTTTTTACTATTTTATTGTTTTATTTAATTATCGTTTATAGTGTCTGTCTTCTGCTTCTACTCTGTCTGTTTTATTTTGTCATTTATTTTCTGTTAATTATAATTATTTATTGATAGTAATCTGATTTTAATTTAATAAAAGTGTACTTGTTTCCCTACAATTATCATATAATGTTTGGATTAAATAACGTGAGCATTTTCTTCGTTTCTAGTATTGTTATATGTTGTGGAAATCAACATTGGAGTTCAGTTTTTGCTTCATTGGTCAATGTGTATTAATCAGTCTAGGTGTCTTAGTGTTAATTTAAACTTTTATTTTATTAATTAGTTTATTAATAAATATCTTTGATTTTATAGTTATTAATCAGTCTAGGTGTCTTAGTGTTAATTTAAACTTTTATTATTAGGGTTAATTAATGAACGTACCGATCAGTTGGATTCTCTAGCTTAAGTCCTAAGCCAAAGTCGTTACTATATTACCGTTAGTCTCGAATATTACCTTTTATAATTTTTAGGGTTAGGAGGTTTTTAAAGTCTAGTTTTTATTACCCCTCCCTCCCCTTATTTTCTCTATCGATGGTTATTGACTCAGTTTTATTTTGAAAGAAGTGAAAAAAGTGGAAAGAAAACAAAATAAATTCGTGTTTCGTAGTTTTTTTAGCAGAAAAGAGAAAAGAAGAGAAGAGTAAATATGGCTAACTTTTTCTCCAAAACTTTTTTTTCAAAAGTAGGTTGATTTTGAGAGAAGTTATATTAGGAAGCTTTTAATAAATATAGTTACTTAAATGACCTTATAAACAACATAACTTTTATATATAATTAAGTGTATAATTGTAAAATCATCACGTATCACTTCTTTTTTCTCCTAACTCAGGAACATGGTATAAAACATTAGATTTCATTCCTCTACTTTTCTTTTTTGCCCATTATTAACTCTTCTCTTCTTTTCTTTCATTTTAAAAACTTGAGAACAGAGTGTATAAGTAGAGATAAGGGGGGTGAGGCTAAAACACCTGGGCTCGAGCCCATGGTCGAACCGCGACCCAAGAGGGTCACGTCAAACCTGTATGGCATAAAGATTATGTCATATAAAATCTATCCTTATTCAAGTGTCATTGTTTATGAATAAAAATTCTATCCTTATTTAAGTGTCACTGTTTAAGCATGTCTTCATGTTTATTTAGGAAAGTCAATAACTTCATGTTTATCTAGGAAAGTCAATAACTTCGTGTTTGACTAGAAAAGTCTTCGTGTTTATCTTATGGTTATTCGGCTATAAATACCGAATGGTTTTCATCAATGAAATATATGTTTTGCCAATAAATCGCTAATCTTCTCTCTTTTTAAGGAGCTCACATCCGCTAAAAGTGGTGCCCTATCCCAAAACTATCCGCAAGGGTCGTATCAGAGGCTTAATGTATGTCGACTAGCATTATTGTTATATTGTGATCATCGTTATTTACCAACAGATCATCTCGTACGTGTAAACAAAGTCAGAAGCTAGCTAGTTCTCCCGTTAATTAAGTTTTAATGTAAAAGAAAATAAAATTGTCACGAGTAATGAAGTCGTGCTATAGAAAATATATTCAAGAAAATATCCATAAAGTGTCAAGGATGGGAATCAATACATACTTGAGTGAAGTTTTGGACTTATTAGCAGGTAATAAACAAATGGTAGTTGATGCCGTTCGTGACTATATAACGTTGATGGATAACATACTAACGGGTATAAAAGAAGCTAGCGAGTTATATAAAAGTAACAAAACAACAGCCATTAACGACCAAAGAGAAGTAAATGCTGTAGATGATATTGACCACGATATCAAGCATCCGAAACTCTTGTCCATTATTGATATGCTCAGCGGTACTAATCACAAAGCGATGGCTCCTAAATTCATTCTTAAAGACAATGAATTGAGGGGAAGGTTGCAAAGTATCCTGAAACCATGGAGAAGCTAAAAAAAGCTAGTGAAAGACGAGCCGGAGAAGACACAAAGAATAGAGGAGGATGGTGAGAAAAACCCAAAGGAAACGAGTAACAACATGAAGGGTGTTGTTTGTTTTATTATGTGTATAATCTTCTTGATTATGATATTGATATTGTTTATACGTAAATGATACGGTTTTATGAAAAAGTTGTGCTTTGTTTTATATGTATAATCTTTATAATGATATGATATGACTAAATTAAAAGACCAAAAGTTAAAGTATTAAACTAAAAAAAGAATTCGATCTTTTAATTTAGCAATATCATATCATTATAAATATTATACATATAAGACAAAGCATAACTTTTTCATAAAAATATATCATTTACGTATAAAACAATATCGATATCATAATAAAAAGATTATACACATAATAAAACAAACGTCACAATTCATGTTGCTACTCATTTCCTTCGGGTTTCTCTTGCCCTACTCCTCTTTTCCTTGTGTCTTCTCCCTTATCTTTCACCAAAAACTTTTTTTAGTTCTCCATGGTATGGTTTCAGGACACTTTGCAACCTTCCCCCTCAATTCATTGTCTTTAAGAATGAATTTAGCAGCCACCACTCTATGATTAGTACTCCTGATGAGCATATCAATAATGGACAAGAGTTTAGGATGCTTGATACCGTGGTCAATATCATCTAGAACCTTTACTTCTCTTTGGTCGTTAATGACTGTTGTTTTAATACTTTTATATAACCCACTAGCTTCTTTTATGCCTGTTAGTTTGTTATCCATCAACATTATATAGTCACGAACGGCATCAACTACCATTTGTTTATTACCTTCTAATAAGCCCAAAACTTCACTCAAGTATGTATCGATTCTCGTCACACTTGATGGATATTGTCTTGGATATGTTTTCTATAGCAGGACTCCATTGCTGGTGACAATTTTATTTTCTCTTCCATTGAAACTTAATTTAACAGGAGAACTAACTAGCTTCTGACTTTGTTTACATGTACGATATGATCTGTTGGTAAATAACGATGATCACAATATAACAATAATACTAGTCGACATATATTAAGCCTCTGATACGACCTTTGTGAATAGTATCAGCACCAGTTTTAGCGAGTGCGAGCTCCTTAAGAAGATTATAGATTTATTGGCAAAACATATATTTTGCACTACTAGAATCTTGTCAGTTTCCCACGAAAATTACCCACATATATTGATTAGTGGGCATTTTCTAATGAATTATCCATGAACAAGAAATTTATATTGCACCAATAGTTAACCACAAATTTCGCACAAATTTACCCATGAAATTTCCAGCAGAGCTAAATTTGGTGTCTAATTTGTGTGTAAACTGTTCCTGCTAAAACATGTCCCACAAACTACCATGACGTGAGTCATCATGGGAAAATGTACGGGTAATATCGTAGGTATACTTATGTTACCCATAGAGTTTGCGAGGGCTCTTTTTGTTCGTGGGAAGCAATTGTTTATGGGTATTTCGTTATGGTTAGTTACCTATTATATTTTTTATGGGTTTGTCTAACAAGTGCCCTGAGGGCATCGGTTAAACTGCATTTATTAAACACAAACTTTTCTTTTATAGTATAAATTCCAATTATTACACATTAATTAAACTTGTAAATTATCGTAATTAGATTTGATTTTTAATTTTAATAAACTTATAATTTCCTTCTATAATAACGTAAAACGTTGCACTGAAGACACATGTTTTCTTTTTTTTAGAACGACAATTTTTTCACACCCTATACTCACGTACTTACCATTTTCAAATTTATGTGGGTGATATTCCTAGGTAAATCACGTACTTATCATATACTTTTTAATCTTCTTAAGGTTCTTATTGGTTAACGACTCTACTATGTCAAGGTCAAGATCATAATAAAACTTGTGTTCAATCCATGAACCGATTTTTACTTTGGCATCTACGAATACTTCTGAACTACCATTGCCATGACATGAGCACATTGCACCCAAACATAGATGGGGTTAATCCGATCAATCCTTTACACACCCACATTCATAAATGCCTTACTAATACAATTTTCTTTAACAGACTCAACTATAAGTTCTCTACTTACTACATAATATATAATTTTCCTAAGATCTGCACTATGACTTATCATAAGTCAAACTCCAAGTGTTTCCAAACTCAAGCATGATGGGAAATTATCACGAATTATATTGGGACTACACGAAAAGATTACAATTATATGTTCATTCACTTAACTATTTTAACCAGTATCCTTTCATTGGGCATGATAATTAGTTTTAACAATTAAGTAGTCATAATAAATGTTAAAATAATTACAAACACGTCTAATATAACAGTGCCCTATTTTATTTACAATTTATGAAAGAAAACCATTTTTATTAATTAGTTTTGACATTCGATGTGACGATAGTAACGTCAATAGGTACATATATTAAGGGGGTGTTTGGGATTGCTTATTTGAAATAGATTATGCGTTTTGAAAACGCATAATCAAATAATCAGCTGTTACAAAACGTGATTTCAAAAAATAGTGTTTGGATTTGCTTATGTTGTTTGATATCGTGATAATCAGATAATCAGTTTTGTGAGTGTTTGGGAAATTAGATTTATTAATACCTTAATATGCAAAATGACTAAAAAGGACAATCCATATGTGTAGTGAGCAATGTTTTAAAAACCGGTTTCTAAATTGACCCGGCCGAGCCATCGGGTCACGGGTTTTCTGACCAAAACCAGCTTCCAGTCACCCGACCGGTTCACGGTTCAACCGCCCGGGTCAACCCGGATTTTAAAACAGTGGTAGTGAGTAAAATATACAAATTACAAATTATTCTTAAGCATGAGATACAAGCTAAAATTTTCAAAAATACATACTTGGGCTTTGATATTATATACAGTAACAAAACTTGTGAATAAGATATTTAGGGTATGCATCTTATTTTGTTAGCTGCTTTCATCAAGAAAAATAAATGTTTGTGGGTGATAATTGTAGGTATTTTGGTAATTTGTTCATATACTCAAAATCGCGTTTGCAAAAAGCATGGCCAAAGTTGCTTTTGCAAAACCGCGTTTTGAAGCTTTGAAAATGCATAAAATCGCTTTTTGGGTCATTTCACCCAAACACTCCTTTTGGATTATACGTGTTTTTCAGACGTGATAATCAGATAATTTGATGAAAAACTCAATGCCAAACACCCCCTAAACTTATTTTACACCAAATTTATCACAGCATTCAATATTATGACGTTCAGATATGTTTTTGGGCATTTGGACCATCAGTTGATGGATGCCACCAATGTACGTAGGCTTGTTATTTATGTGGATGGTACACATTTAAATTACATGTTTGTATGCTTTAATTTGTTGGAAGTATTATTATGAAGGTGGATCTTGTGGTGCTCACGGTTCGAAAACTGGACCGGACCGAAACCGAATTGTTCCAAAACGCCGGACCGAAATGGTACGGTCCGGTCCGGGTCGGTCCGGTCCGGTCCGGTCCTACAAGGCATAATCATCGGGTTTTTGTAAGACCGAACCGGACCGAGGTCCGAATATAACAAAAAGCATGGACCGAGGACCGGATCGAAATACGTTCGGTTCGGTCCAGTTTTCCGGTCCAGTCCGACCGACGGTCCAATATGCTCAGCCCTACCCCTAAGTACAAAC